>SNQJ01S0183061.1:5511-19048 GCA_010110895.2 Picea sitchensis | reverse complement strand
TAGGGGTTGATCTCTAGGCCCTCGACCCCTTTTAAACCCCATTTAATACCATTTGTTTCTATAAATACAACTCTCAACATATATGAGTTAAGTCACATGTGAGGGTGCAATGGTAATGAAAGTTTTGTTAAGGCTTTGGGAGGTTATGGAGGTCATTGGTTCGACCCCCGTCGACTCCATAATTTTGGTAACCCATGCCAATATAGGCCAATGGGGGGTCACCATGTGGCAACCTCTCATTGTCTTGTCCATGACACATGTCATCATACAATTCATCCACTTGTGCACCTCTTGTCAACTTATAATTGAACGACTTGGATTGTACCTTGCCCAATCTACTTCCAACAATCATGTGCCACATGTCACCCTTGTAGTGATGACATGTGTCACTCCTTTTGAACCATGTGTACTATGACCTTTGACCTAGTTTGACTGGAACTTTGATTGCTCATAATGTTTTCATATGAACTCCGTTCAAGGTGAAATTTGTATCATTGGAAACTGGACGACGAGCTATACACATTGATTCCATTTGTGAGAGAATTTGGACTGGTCAATTTTTGAGCATTTATGGATCCCCTGGGACCTCTGTGAGCGTTTCAAATCCTCCCGGACCTCTGTGAGAATTCCTCAGATCCTCCTTGTAAATATGTGATCCTTTCTCATCACGGTGTAGAACATTGTAAATTGTCATGGATGTTCTCCTTAATAGTTTCCATTTTGCAATCTTCCATATTTTCCTCCAACTACTATTTTGATGTCTGTCATGTTTTCCTTAACCTTCAATTGTATAAATCAGCTTCAAAACTTTCTAGTATTGCATGTAATACAATGGAACCTCAAATGTTTTCTTAGAACCAACACAACAAATCACATCTAATAATTCAAAACATTTAAGCTACTAAAGTCTTTCTTCCCTATGACAAAATCCCTTCCTATTGTAATTATATTCTTTGGTCAAAGTCCTCTACAAGGCCTTGGTATCAAATCCCTCTATTAGCATCAACTTCGACTTTTTGCAAACATATGCTTGCATTGCAAGAATCAATCTTATACCCAACATGGTCAATGGATCCCAGATCATTGAATTCTCATGTCCATTTCTTATAGTTCTTGGTCCTACAGATTCAAGTATGTGAACTACAACAAAGTTATCGCTAGAAGACAACACAATAATGAGTCTACACCAAACACAACTGCTTTGTTTAATTTCACATACTAATATTTTTGCATGAAATACAATGACTATTGTAGGATTACTGCTCTTAGTTTTACCTAAAAATAAATGTAACATCAAATGCATGGCTCCTTAAATATCCCAAGCATGCAACTTCAAGCTAACTCAACTCATCCATACAATGGTCTATGATGACTACTCTCAATCCTATGTAAAACAACACCATGTCCCCAATCAACTATGGGTCACCCTCACAACCTCTTGACCTTATGACAAGGTGCATGGAAAAACCAAAATCTATTGTACATGCATTAAAGACTCTCAGCGAGATCGAACTACAACTGAGGCCTATCTATGAAATTGACATATACTCATTAGAAGGGCGTATAGTCAATAAATGCATGCTTCACATGGCGCTTCTCTAGATATCAAAATATAATAGGCCCCAAAATATTGAACATGAAGTTATATGCAACTAGATTGCACCATGATACCACGAAGAGGCAGTGCCCCATGCCCATTGGTTCATGGTAGAGTAAATTTGTACCATTAAAATACTATTTAAGAGATGAAATTGATAGGTCATTGGTGCATTCAATATATACTACAAGATTAATACTCAAATGAAAGAGATAAAGTTCATCAACCCTAGAATAACTAGAACATTATTAAATTTTTATAGGGCACAAGTCTTCCCCGCTCGAGTTTCTAGCACATATCACAATAATTTTATACAATGTTTCTCTTAAGTTGGGCTTCTAGTTGGCACCGTCATATGATTACTTTATCCTATGTGGGTTGATCAAAAACACCCTTTCATTCATTTAGGAATATAAGCCATACCACTGAGAAGTATTTTTCGTGTAAACCGCTCTAGAAATAACAACAAACAAAAAATCCTACAACATAGATTGAAGTTATATCATCAATCACAATATAGAAAGAGGGTAATTTTGAGCGGCTATGTCCTGCCATAGTTTGCATTATAAATTGTGACATAATTGAATGCAATGTGATAAATCTACTAGAAACAAAAGGCAATTCAAAAGTAGCCTCGATTGTTTCTATAATAGCAAGTGGATAGATCAACCAACTTCCTCAGTGGTTGGCATGATGATGACAAACAATGTAATTGCCAATGACCAAGATTTTGGTTAGGAATCATTGAAAAGAAGAGACTGTTTGGCAATGGTTTTGCCACCAAAAAATAAGTCAAGCAGTCAAGCCTCGAACCTGAAGACAGATCCTATTAACAAATCCTTTTATGCGTGTTCATAAATTACTTCAAGAAGCTTTGATAACATAAACCAACACAAAAAAAAATAGGGTTCACTGGTGATTAATGCCATCACTGGATGACATCAAACCATTATCATTTTCTCCAATCATGGATTAGTAATGCATTCTATGTTTCATATTTCATATTAGATAACTGCAAGGATGCCACAAGATCAAAAATACACTATTAGAAACATAATTATACCTTCATCATGCAGAGGAGCACATAATCAGTCCCTCTCTACTTCCTCCTTTTTCCTTCGTGCACTTTTATAATACAAAAAATCAATGACTAATGGGAGACTATATTCATTGTGCACTCACTTTCTCTAAAAACAAATGACTAATGGGACATAATGATTAATGAAGTCTTCACTACAACAAGCTCAAAAAGTTGATGAAACCCTGCTCGCTTGATGTTGCAAACATGAAAAGTTGATGAAACATGTTGGGTTGTTGTTGTGGACATGGAAATAAACATATGTGGTTAGGTTGCATTGCCTTCTAAATTGTGATCGTATTCATGGCCGTTGTTACAATCATATAGTATTCCACATGCTAGTCATGCATTGCCAAAGTTGACAAATGTTTAGTTAAACCTCTGTCGAACAACTAACTATGATAGGTACTTGTTTGTGTGGTTTTTGTTCCATATCCACCTGTGAACTATCTTTTCGCATAGAACTAGGGATCACAAACCAAGCTACTTCACCGAGGTAGAGGATGTGCATTACATCCCTGTTTTTCCATGATATTATTTTTGCAACTTACATGATAGGTGCAACCACAATGCAACACTTGTTATAATAAAAATAAGGATCACAAAATTTAAAGCTTAGTGATCTCCGAGATCAATTCACCACACGCAATCCCATCAATTTTATTTTCCTCCACGTATGTCTCTTCGCCTAATGTAGTCTAAACATTCTACATTTTTTACTTTTTCTAGTGACCACCACCGGAATCTGGTCACGCGATTGTTGGCAAAATTACAATTTTACAGTGTTCAGATCATATTTTTGTATGCATAAATCAATTCACTTCCCCCAAAAACCCCTAGGGCACTTGAAATATGTATGTCAAACCACCAAAATTTGTCATTCCAACTATTTTTCTAAATTTTTGACCGATTTTTTAATGAAATGCGTCAGAAAAGATGCTCAATAAAAGGTGAAAACATAGAATGTTTAGACCGCCTCTTCCTAACACCATCGAAAATGCAAATTCTTTAATCATTCACACATACAAGTTTCATGGAAAATGTGTAGGTGGTCCTCTTTTATAAAATATGGTTTTTAATTCAAAATTATTTAAGAGGTTGGTTCATGGAAGGTAAAAATAAAGTGTATCTTAAAAATCGATATTAAAAAAATTTAAATCTATTTTATATTACAAATAATAACATATATTTACTTAATAAAATATATTATACAAAACTAAAAATATAATATAATAAATAAAGTATATTATAAAAACTAAAAATATAATAAAATATATTATATATAAATTTAATGTAAATGAAATAATAATACATTATTACAATTCTATTTGTCCCTCATGATGGGTAGAGTAATATCAATAATGAGTTATATACACATCTCGAGACACTCTCTAGGCACTTTCCCTCATTTCGAGGATGAAACTTGAGATAAACCGAGCGGTTGCATTTTTGGCAACCTAACCAAGTGGGGACATTAAGTGATGCCCAATAATATTTACAGAGGCAACCAACCCAGGGACTTGACCCCGTGACCTCCTGCTTTTAATTCAAAACACTCAACCACTCGAGCTAACCCACCATGCTAAGTTATATGATATGATATATAAAAAAATATATCAACATATTTTTATAGTAATTTAAAACATTTAAAATATAAAAAAATTAAATATTAATAATCTTTGGGATCTCTCAACACTAAATTCGAAGTTAAAATATTATTACAAACATACCCAATACTAATTACATACATCCTCACAATGAATTAACCTCACATCATTTTAAGGCATTCATTATCTAGTATTAGAAAATGAATTCGAAAACATCACAAAAACAAAAGGAGAGGCTCATTAATCAATATAGTCTAGTTTAGATGATTGGGAGGAATTATTGTTACCCTCCCAGGAGTTCAATTCAGAGAAGAGTTTGTTATCCTCCCCACCCAGGTTCAATTCCAGAAAGTGACATGTTGAGCTCTTAATGAGTATATTATTGTAACCTTGTTGTTGACTGACCTTGTGCCCTGAATATTTTAGGGTTTACCCTGGGTTCCATCCTCGAAATGAGGGGAAGTACTCAGGGGATTTTCCCCAAACAATCTAACCTAGAAAGAAAGAAGAAGGAGAAGATCATTAATTCAAATAATATGTATGACATATAAAGAATACCAAAAATCCAATTAGCCATCACATAAACCTTTCAATAAGTTCTATAAGGTGTGGACCAGTGACATTTTAAAATTTAAGTTATGATATATGGAGTTAAAATGAATAACGTCTATAAGGTGTGCCAAAGTAACATTTTAAAGTTTGAGTTAAAAAATATTCATGATATATATGATAGGATAAAGTTTTTTACTCTAGATTTATGAAAGCATAGTCTAAACATTATGATTTGGATTTTTTGGGGTCGTATTTTTCTAAATTTTTTCCCCAAAATCAGGCTATGAATTGTTAGAATCACATACTTAAATTGTGGAGATTTCATAATCCGAATGAAATAAGCATTTTTGAGGGCTCTAAATCCATTTTTGTAATAAAAAAAATGTAAATCTAGTAACAAAAAATTGCAATTCCAACCATTATTCTATATTTTCATTCTGATGAGATCACTACAAAGATATTGTTGCTGGAAATATTTCTTAAATTTATTCCAATTGATATTATTTTCATTGATGTGCTTGACCTGCTTCAATTGGTCCCACCACATAGAAGCCTTCCCTTGTAGATGGTATATGGAAATCTCGTCTTCCAAGTTAGATGAGTAGTTATGTAGTTGAAATTATTTTGTGATCCCAAGAAACTACGATTAAAACTCTTTTCCCTTTTGTTCTCTCCATCAAAAGTTGGTGGTTTAATTTTCCCGAGCTCTCCTTGCAAACTGTTCACTTCATGCCTTCTTCCCTAATTCCTAACAAGGGACAATTTTGAGCTACTATGTGATTATTCAGATGAACATGCCTTCCTTTCTAAATGACTAGGTGAGTAGTGTGGTTTGAAATTCCTAGTAACACTCCTTGAATGCCTAGATCCTTTGCATTTCTCCCTTTTTGCATGAGGTCTAACTTCTTCCTCATGTCTCGAACCCGATCCAACTCTGACTTGCCCTTGCAATTGGTTCAAACTCTATAGCAGTTGATTGTTTGTATGATTTGTCTCCTCCTAAGTTGTGATTATTCTCTCATTATCATCTATATAGATCTTTACTTCAATTCTTAAAATCTTCATGGTCTCTATCAACTCTATTGACTATGTTATGCTTCTATGTCCATTTGACTTTGTCTCTTCATTACCTAAACTAATGTTCAGGCCCCTCACTTCTTTTCATGGTTATGATTTATCTGGGCATCTAGAATGTTTATTTTCCTCGTAACTCTTCAAAATGTACATGCAACAAGTTCCTGTTATATAGGATTAATTCTACAATCCTAGAAAATTATGCATATTTTTTTCTCCTTTAAGGCCACCATTTGCCTCCTTTCAATTTGATGAGAATTCATATTGCTCAAATTGAAATTACGTATATATATGGATTTTCTTCAATATATTTCCATTGACTACCTCATTTCTCAATTATGAGTTGTAGGTACAAAGTTACATCCTTCTAAATATACCACTTTATCCCAATTTTGCATTCTCTTCACTGCCACAATTTATCTGAAAGACCTTATTCTATCATTTGTAGAAGAAAATATTTTAGAAACCAAGCTAAATTTATACTAGAAACTGTTAATAGTGATGATTGTGAACACATAGAAACTCTTGTATTAGTTATCTAATGCTCCATTCAAAATATGCAACAATCTGGAAATGAAAACTTTGTCATTTTCACACTTTTTTCCATATTTAAATTTTTAGCCAAACTAGTTATATCCCAAACTAAGAAGTTCTTGAAATATTTCACTAAGTAAATTTTATTTGTCTTGATGAGAAGATAAAATGTTGAGTAAATAAAAATAAAAATAAAATCATCATATGGGCTCACTTTTCCTCCTTTGAAAATATGAAAAATCCCTAAAATGTTGCTTGAAATAGTGGATTTTTCCTTGTTTTGGCATCTCCACTCCAAACTCCTTGGGATATGGACAATTCCTTAACTGGGTATTTTCATGTCTATTTTATGAGACCCTGTAAAAATATCATCAGTAACAGGGCCCCCGCTATTGACGACCACCCTACTCTTCAAAGACCTCTAATTTGTAATTTATAGCAAAACAATGAACAATTGACCAGTGACCCTCATTGACATTTATGTAGACCTTGACATTGTGGACATACCAAAAATTTTCAAAACTTCTTCTAATTTATTCTACTCCTATGGCCAAAATATAATTTTGGCTCTAGACATTTTTTTTTTAACATGAGATACCCTCTACATATGTGGCATCCATTTGACGTGGCAGTTCATGTGGCACCTTGGGCCCACATGAAACCTTGAGGGGATGCTATATCACCTCCTTGGCCACCCTGATGTTTCCCTCTCTATCTCTCTCTCTCTCTCTCTCTCTCTCTCTCCCTTTTTCTCTCTTTCCTCCTTTATTTTTTCTTTTCTTTGTTTTTTTTTATTAATTTATTTACAGGCCCCACCTATACCTGACTACCCACTTGGCACCTTTTTTTTACTGCATATGGGACATGGGTCCCACCTCCTTTTTCATGCCTCCAATTTGCACCCATCCATTGGTTATAGCAATTGGGTGGTTCCCATCCTACACCCTTTTTTATGTGGCACACAACTTGCTCACTTGCTTGATCAGATGATAGAGGATGATGGAAGATCAATGGTTGTCATGCATATTGGGAGTTTGAATAGCATAGGAGTTGGGTCGATCCCAAAGACCCGATACCACTTACCAACATCTTACCACATATTAACCTTGGATTGGTTGTGGGAGTTTGGAATTGGGGTCCAATACCACAAATCCAAAGTCCCAAAAACCACCTTTCTGTCATGGCCTTGACGTCACATGTGGGCCTTCCACCCGCGCAATTGACCATCATCCTTCTTCATTCGTTACCTTTTACACCTGTAAACACCCTTACCATCTTCCATTTGGACCTACAACTATGGAATTCCATGTCACATAACACATGGCCTCCACACCACCATGTACGAAAAAATTCCCAAATTTTCAAAAATTCGGAAAATTCCCAATTTCATCAAAAATACCTAATTTTGAAATTTCTCCCTCAGACGCCATGGACGCTCTGGGTTAAGCTTCTCAAGGTAATTTTTAGCACCGCACACATAACTTTGAACTCTACACTTGAAATTCAAACATCCCTAATCTGATTTTTGGATGGATTTTACCTAGAAATTAGGGCTTTTGCTTAGTTTTTCTCAATTTCACCCAATTTCCATGAGTTTCAAAAATTGCTTGGCAAGATGAAACTCTACCTACCAATTATTTTATGTTCGGGCCTCAACATGCTTGGATGATATTCAATTTGGGGGTTTCAAATATTTTTCCCAATTTTCCTTTTGAGGAAAACTTTGTTAGACATTTTGGATGCATATTAAAACTTTTTTGCCTCTGAAATTTATGTTTCTACATGCTGATGTCTGACCCATACAACCTAATTTGTATAGCTAGCTATGATAACAATTTGTAATGTACTCAACCACCCATTTACCTTCTAGGATGGTGGGGCACTTTAAAATTTCTCAAATTTCCCACTGAATTCACCTTTAATAACCAACTCTGATACCATAATTAAATTATACCTTGTCATATGATAAAACTATACAAAAACGTGACATGCAGACTTATGCATAATTACAATAACATACATAATTGTGAATGCAAACCATTCATGAAATATAACATCAATTAAACATATAAATACATAGAGATAACACAATTATATCACATAATCCATAACACTTATCTTTATCAAACATGATCACCAACTAGTTGCATACGAGGGACATTTCTCCCAACAATAGGCATTGTTGCACTAATTCTTTCTAAAATAGGCCACCCCAAAGATGGGGCTATGAATCCACAATGACTAATGAGATCCTATGGCTGGCTATAGTTCCTTCACTTGGCCCAATACCAAAAACGATATGGTATTTTCGCACACACATACATCCCAACTCACCATATCTATTTCTTATTCATCCTACACAACCCAGAGAAGTGGATCCCCTTATTTGCAATGTATTCCCCCAAGATATCACACCTCTTGCTTAGGCTCTAGTACATATTGGCCAGGAAATCTCTTTGCTTGGAGTTATAGATAGACACCAACATCCTAATTCTTAGCTTGAATTTATAATTAACATAACAACCTTCTATTACAAGGTACTACAATCGGTTTCTACCTCTTCTGAAAATTTAAATGAGCTAGAATGACTGTCCACTTCCACTAAAACCAAGGTTATATTTGTACGTTCCCATGTTGCCACTTGGCACTAAAAAAACTCCACCTAACTACCTGAGCACACATCCCAAGGTTGATATGCCTTTTACATAAGCTAAGGTAAGGTACTTTGGGTTACAATAAAATATTATTCTTTCACAGATTTGGCCTCTTTAAGCCCCCTTAGGCCCCACTCATTCCTCTCTCATGGAATCATACCCCCCCATCGTTTATGTCCCTCTCATATCACAACTAGCAATGTATTTTATTAATAATTTTGATCTACATACTTACATAGTTGGCCCTCGACCATATTGTTATATTTTCATCCTTGATCATATTTAATTTCATTACAAATTAAGGGATCAAAATGGGGATATTACACAACTAGATGCAACATAAATTAAACTAGTAATTACAAAAAAATGGTTGTAAAAGTTTAAAAATTGAGATGGATAATGAGAGTATCGTAGCCTTGCATCTAGAACAATTGTTAGTGATGACACTAAAACAAATAGTAGGTTAAGACCTAACCTGTTGAATGCAACACCATAATCGATGTGCTCATCTTCAACACTATGAGCTTCTTATACCGGAAATAATAACAACTTCGTGATGTCGACCTTCTTGGATTCCATGGAGTTCTACATCATAAACACAAAGAGAGTAATGAGAAGAAAAACAAAAAACCAAATAAGAATAACTAATGAGACTAACTTCCAATTCTTGTAGCTACAATAATTAGACAACCAACTAATAAGATTGACTTCCAACTCCCATAACTAGAGCCTTACCAACTTCTTAATCCCATAGATCAAATTATGTTGGAAATCAAATGGTCATGGATAATAAAGAGGGATTAACTTGGTATTCACTAACTATGATCCTATTTCAAAATTAGAAAACTATCAAAATCTTAATATTTGACTCATCTAAGTGGAATTTTAGGAAATCATGGTCAATTATTGATCTAATTTTGATTTTTTGGTGAAATTTGAGCACTCTAAGGCCCTTGTACTCTTATTTGAGGGCTCTAATATGTGAAGAAGTCTTATTTAGTGTTTCTTGGAAGAGTACCCAATGGAGAACTCCAATAGTAATGCACCTATGACTGCTTACCTATTCAATGACAACTTTAAAGGGATAGACATATTAGTAGTCGCCATTTGTTTTTTTGGTGTCGATGTAGTAGTCAAGAGTAGATCTAGATAAGGGAACCAGTCCACCAATTTCAAATTCCTAGCTAAATCTTTTGATCTTCACTCATTTTAACAAAATTTCGACCTTAATCTTCAGGATTTTATTTACACCACTCAACTAACAATTTAGAACGAGGATTAGGTACATCCCTTCATTCTGAGCCAACAAAATTTATTAGAAAAATAGATTTTATACACATTTTGTTTCTTATTGCTTGTTTGTTCTTGATGAAAAAAAGATACACAATTGAACCTATTAACCTTAACTAGCTTAAAAGGACGTATGGGGAGTGGTAGGTTTGAAAACCATCATGTTTGCAATATCATAGTGTGGGAGGCTAAGCCATGTGTTTTATGTTAGGTATGCATGGCCAGAACATGAGTCTCAAGCATGGTAGCATAAAAATCAGTGGGCATGTGTATAAGAATGAAAGGGAAATACAAGCATGCTATAATAGTGAACAATAGAGCTTACACATGGACACTCCCAGCTCCAAGAGAAACAAAGACATTGTGGCAAGTCACTTTTTATTTCTATATTTATTTATTGTTTATTATGATTTTATTGTTTCATTAATCTCAAATTGTCAATGTTGTTCCCAGGCCACGTTAGAGAGTTTCCACTGGTGGGAGGCTTTGTTTCCATTGGTTTTTCAAACACAACAAAGTATTTCATCATGTTAAGGCTGGCCATAGAATAGAATAGATATGTGCTTGGGCCTTTTGAGCAAGATGATACTTTGCTGTAGGTCCCATAGTCCAAAGAATGATGTTGATACTTCTATGTGCTATGTAACTATGAGGCCACTTATTCCATAATGTGGCCAGGGAAAAATCATTACTAGAGTGGCAAGCACATACATTGTTTTCTAAGAACTAAAAACACTACACTACCATTAACATGGTTTATAGATTTTTGAACATTGGTAGTCACTCTTGCATTACCATTTGTTGGTCTTGTCCTGCTCTTCAACAATACTTTGAAGATACAAACAAGTGGTTTTTCTATTTGAATAAGAGAAAAATGTTTTGGGTGGACAAGTAGCAACCCAAGTCCCTTGACAAGATCACCATGCACTGTGAGAAGGCATTTGATTTGGATGTGGCAACATTTTTCAAAAATTAAAGAAAAATATCATAGTCTTTGATAAACTCAAAACCACTTTGACATGAGCTTACAAACTATACCTAAATCTTTTTTCAGTATCTATGACTTATTTTTATAACTCATCATTGTAAAAACAAGGACTATGCAAATTTCCCTTATTAAAATATTATGCAAACGGAACTTTTAAAATTATGATTACTCTGTAAATTTTAATTTTTTCCAAAGGCCATGGATGTGGATTGACCCCAAAAAATATTTGGCACATGCAACAATATTAAAGTTCCAGGTAAAAGTGTGATCAACCAATGGGAGTGTCCATTAAAAGTAAAGTTGTTTGCATGGCTTGTTGTATAAGACAAGATCCTATCATGGAAAAACCTTCAGAAACGGGGGTGGGATGGTCCAGGAATATGCCACCCGTGCAAGAACAATTGTGACACAGTGACACATTTATTGGTAATATGATCCTTTACAAATGAGGTTTGGGACATAGTAACTACAGAGCTAAATATTACTAGAGATTGGCATGGACACACAGTCCTTGAGTGTTTTGAAAACTGGAACAAAACAAATCCTCTACTTCCTTCAATGTCGACTTTCCTCAGTTGGTACATCTGGAAAGAGAGAAACACTACTATCTTTGAAGAATACTTCCCCTCCTTTAAAAGGGTGGTCTATAAAATTTGCGCTGCAACAAACACCTATGGTTTTTAGAAAAGAGCTCCATCCCCATGAATCATAAAGCCAAGACTTTTGGTAGATAGAGCCATATCCTAGTTTGATGGTGCAACATAATCCAGGGGTAAAAAATGTGGTGTTAGAGGTAAGATATCTTTAAATAGAGTAACTTCTTACACATGGAATTTCAACGTTGGACATGGATCTAACATAAGGCTGAAGTTCTGGGGGTCTGGGCTACTCTGACACTGGGTAGAAGATTGTCTATCCCTGATTTGATTGTTCTTGGTGACTCTAAGATAGTAATAGAATGGTTAAACAAAAGGGGGACTATTCAGACGGTGGCCTTAGAAAGTTGGAAGGAAAGAATTATGGAATTATTACCACTCTTTAGCAATCTCTCTTTTGCCCATATTTACCGCGAAGAAAACCAGGAGGTAGATAGATTATCGAAGCAGGATCTTGACACTCATCTGGGTAGAATCGCTTTCATTTGATGGGAATCCGGCCATGAGGGACCAACACAGTACATAAACCTTTTCTAAAGCTTTTCAGTACTCTATTTTTTGTTGTTTGAGCCTGTGAATGTTATTCTTGGCTCCATTTCCATGGAGGTTTGAAATCGGTTGGATGCACAGATAACATATTAGCTTTTTTGTAATTAGAACTCCCTGTGTGTTTTTTTCCTTAGATTTTGTATTGCCATTTGAGAGTTAAGAGTTTAGTATCTTTTTGCACAGTGCTATGTAGCTTTATCATAATAGCCCTATGTGTGGAAAGTTTGTATTTTTGAAGACTTTTTATATTTTTCCAATATAAAGGAGGATTTTTCCGTGGAAAAAGTGTGATCGACCAATAAATTATGTGTAATTTGAACCTTAAGATACAACTATGTTTTATATTGCAATACATAAAACATGTAAGGATTCATATGGTTAAGTTTTATGTCTTTGTCTATTCGATTATTTATGAGTTAATGCAACTTGTTTCCTTTTCTACGAATGTGATTGACCACGCTTAACTAATAACCAAAATGCACCTCATGATAAGGAATTATGTGTAATTTGAACCTTAAGATACAACTATGCTTTATATTGAAATACATAAAACATGTAAGTATTCAGATGGTTAAGTTTTATGTATTTGTCTATTCGATTAATTCTGAATTAATGTAACTTGTTTTCTTTTCTACGAATGTGATTGACCACACTTAACTAATAACCAAAATGCACCTCATGATAAGGTATTTCAAAAGTAAACAAATGTAAGGGTCCATATGGTACCACCACTAATATTCATTTGAATATACATCTCGCTTTCTTGTAGGGCACACACATTACACTGCACTTGAATAAACACACTACATTGTAAGGCACATACATTACAGTGCACTTGAATAAACAATGCTACGGTCAGAAAGGCATCCAATTAATGCTTTATGTAATTTATTCTTCGATACTAAGGATTTTCGATGACAAATTTTTGTCTTTTTTTTTAGGTTGATAGGCTACAATT
>SNQJ01S0183060.1:0-19048 GCA_010110895.2 Picea sitchensis | reverse complement strand
TAATGCCCATTTCTCAAATGGTTCAATAACTACTTGGGCTTGAAGTGGCATTTGATCTCGTGCAGTAGGATTACCCATTCGTTGACATTCATCACAATTGGATACATAGGTTTTAGCATCTCTGAAAATATGAGGCTAGTAGTAACCTGATTGCATAAATTTGTAAGCAGTCCGTTTGTCTGCGAAGTGTCCTCCACAAGGGCCATCATGGCAGGCTTGTAAAATATCATGGATTTCATCTTCCCTTACACATCTCCTGATCACCAAATCTAGTCCTGTTTTGTAAAGGAAATCATCGTACCACATGTAATTTGCACTTAATTGAATTACTCTCTGTTTTTCTCTAGGAGACAATTTCTGAGGCATTTTCCTTGTCACAAGATAGCTAGCAACATCTGTATACCACGGAGTGAATGTAGAAATAGCAAATAAATTTTCATCAGGGAAGGTATCTTCTACTAGTGCATTATCTCCCAGATGAATCATTCTAGATAAGAAATCAGCCACAAGATTATCTTTACCAGGTCTATCAATAATGCTGATATTAAACTCTTGTAATAATAAGAGCCATCTTGTAATTCTAGGATTTGTTACAGGTTTTTTCATTAAGAATCGGATGGTTGAATGATCAGTGTGTACAAAAGCTTGATATCCTGTAATATAGTGTCTAAATTTATTGATAGCATGGACTACAGCTAGCAATTCCTTTTCTGTGACTATATAATTAACTTTAGTTGGAGACAGATTTTTACTGACAAAGTAAATAGCATAGGGCACTTGATTTTTTCTTTGTCCAAGGACTGCCCCAAGGGCTATGTCTGAGGCATCGATACAGATATGAAAAGGAAGGGACCAATTTGGTCCTCTTAATACAGGGGTAGTTGACAATTTTTGTTTTAGAATTTCAAAAGATATTTCAAGGCATTCATCATCCCACTTAAATTCAGCTTCTTTAGATAATAATTTAAATAACGAAGTAGCTAGGCTTGTAAAATTTGGAATGAATCTTCTATAGTAGCCAGGATGTCCTAAAAAGCAGCAGACTTCCTTTTGTGAGGAAGGTATTCTGATTTGTGTGATGATATAAATTTTTGTCGTATCAACTCTCATGCCAAAACGAGAAATGTGATGTCCCAAAACAATACCTTCAGTGAGCATCATTTTTTATTTTTCATTACTTAAGGAAAGGTTAGTTTCCTTACACCAAGAATTTTTCTAAACTGGCTAATGCTTCCTGGAAATCTTATCCATGGACTGTAAAGTCATCCATGTAGACTTCCACACAATCATTGGTCAAGTCAAAGAAGATGGCTAGGAAAACTCTTTGAAAAGTGGTTGGGGAATTGCAAAGTCCGAAAGGGAGCACCCTATAAGAATATGTGCCCCAAGGGCATGTGAAAGTGGTCTTGTCCTGATCTTCGGGTGCTATTTGTATCTGGTTGTAACCACTAAACCCATCCAAGAACGAAAAATACTTCTTTCCGGACAGGGTATACAGCACCTGATCGATAAATGGTAAGGGAAAGTAATCCCTATGGGTGGCTTTGTTTAACTCCTGAAAGTCTACACATATCCTCCACTTACCGTTTTTCTTGGGGACTATGACAAGTGGAGATACCCATTGACTATCTAAGATGGGGTATATGAGATTGGCTCGAAGGAGTTTTTGCAATTCTTCTTTTACAATATCTTTAAGGGTTGGATTCATTCTTCGTTGAGGCTATCTAACTGGTCTGATTTGGTCATTAGTGTAGATATGATGTGTGCATGTGTCAGGGTGAATGCCTTTCATGTCTACATAATCCCATGCAAAGGCATCAAATTGTCTTTGGAGCATTTCAATCACTTATGTCTTTTGTTTTGGTTCCAAATTAGAGTTGATATATAAAAGTTTTCCTAGGCTACTCTCAACAAGTTTAGTAGTTTCTTCCTTATCTAAGGAGGCTGGTGATAAAGTGTATAATTGAGTGATATTAGGGTGCCAAGTTTGTTGAAATTCGGAACTAAAAATATGTGACAATTCTGCAAAAGACCTTGGGTATTCAATGCAGTTTGTGTCAGCCAAAAATAAGCTTAAGACTTGTTCATCTGATTGTTCTTGTATTCATCTTACTTGTTCAAGTGTTAATAGAGGTCTAATGCAATCTTCCTCTCCATAAGGGTTTTCTAACCAAATAGGTATTTCCTGTGTCGGTTGGGCAGGAGGGAAAAGGACAAGTTTTTGGCTATGTGTGCCATTGGATATAGTCATCTCACCAGACCGACAGCTGATAAAGGCATCTGTTGTGGCCAGCCAAGGGTGGCCAAGAACCACAGGGTGTCCTGGTTTGGAGGATGATTTAGAATAGATGACTAAAAAGTCTATTGGATATTCCCAAGAAGCTAGAGTGACTATGACATCATCTAGACTTCCTGCAGGGCTAATGACTGACTTATCTGCCAACTCGATCATGGTTTGGGTTGGTCTTAACTGGTTGATTTGGAGATTTTTCATAGTGTCAAAAGGAATTACATTGATAGTTGCACCCAAATCAATGAGTGTGTTTGGTAGAGAAATACCATTAATTTCAACAGTGACAACTGGGTTTCCAGGGTCATTATATTTGTATGGCATTTCAGAAATAAATTCAAATAATTGTCCCACTACCTGAACAAGAGGAGGTTCATTCTTCTTCCTTCCTGGTTTCTTAATGCAAAGATCCCTTATAATTTTGGCATATATAGGGATATCTTTAATAGCTTGCAATAGAGGTATTTTTATGCACACATTTCGTAATTCATCTTCTATATCTATGTGCAAGGGTGGGTCGGGTTTCTTCACTAATAGTCTTTTGGGGTAAGGTGGGAGATTAATTTGTTGGGGTACTCGTACATACTGAGAAGTTATTGGGATAGGAGGAGGGGCCTCTTCTTCTGCAGGGGTGGTTTGACTGTTTTCTTCCTCAGAATGATTATCATTTTCTTCCTGAATTATCACTGCAGGATCTGATTGGTTTACCACTTTCCCTAATCGTAGTTGAATTTCATAGGTGGGAAAGGTTTGAACTTTTGTATTCTGCATAGGGTGGGTGGGTCGATTATTGGGGTTAGGGACTGGCTGGGTAAGGACTCTTGTTAGTCTTGGAGGGTTATGGGCAGCTTGGTTTTGTGGTTTTTGATTTATAGATACTTGTTGTTGCTAATTGGGATTCAAGGGGTTTGTAAATTGTTGTTGTATAGGAGGTGGGAGTAAAGCTTGCATCTATGGTGGGTTGAATCCAGGTAGTAATTTGGAAATGTTTGCACTGTGGATATGTAGGGTAAGAGGGATTTCCATACATAGGTCCCCTCCAACCTTGTTGCCAAGGTTGAGTTTGTTGAGGTGTCCATTGTGGATAAGTCATTGGGGAAGGACCCCATTGTTGTTGTTAATATTGTGTATTAGGATCATAAAATGTATTGGGATTTTTGGCTCTCCAAGGTCTTATAGAAGGGTATGGTTGTTCTTGTGAGACTCCTCCTCCCCTATACATGGCTTGTAGTTCAAGCAAGGTTGGACACTCAGATGTGGGATGTTCTAGTGTACATAGACCACAGATTTCTATGACATTTAATGGGCATTCTTTCTCGTTGTTGTGCTTCTTTCGGCATCTATGACAAAATATTGCTAAAGCATATTCTTCTTGTTTCTTTTTCAGTTTTAGAGTATCTAATTGGTTACTTATTGTGTTCAGGATGTATGTTTTAAAGTTTTCCAATAAGTTTCCTAACTCAGTTCTGGTGACAGTCCCTGAACTTTGTTTCATATTTCTGCTAAAATGATCTCTTGGTCCTTTTCCCGTTTTAGCTTGTCCTCTTGAGTATCTCCTATAGTAATTTGCAATTTCTGAAAAAGGTTTTTGGTGTACATCTCCTGAACTCAACAAGTTTAAAACTTCTATGCAATCATCCCTAATACCTTTCAAGAATACAGTTCTTACTACAGCTGGGTCTGAGGTGAATATTTTTTACTTTTGATAGTTGTATAAGAACCTTTCTAAATAGTCTTCAGGACTTTCATCTTTTGTTTGATGCATTTTAAAAATGTCGTTTTTAACATTATCTTTACAATAGTCTTGGTAATTTCGTAAAAATGTGTCTTTCATTTGATCCCAAGAAAGGATTGTGTTTTCTCCTAAGCTCATGAACCATCTTAAGGCTGAATCTTTCATTGTAGCAGGAAAAAGATTAAGTTTTTGGGCATCGTCTGAGTAGTTATAGCTTCTACATAATATGTCAAATTCGAATAAAAATAAATATGGATCTTCAATTGACACACCTCTGAAAGTGGGTAATGATGATAATGGGATATTCTTCATGCTGATGTTTCTGGAAATATCCAAGATTGGAAACCCAAAGGTTTCAAGCTCTGTAGCTGCATTTCCTTCTTCTTCTGCCATTCTACTGATGGATGGTTCAGAAACTGGATTTTTTGTGTCTCCTAAATGTTCAACAGTCTCACATTCTTCCTGTCCTAATACTGATTCTTCCATTTTAGGTTCTCCTTCTGGAGCCTCACTGGCTCCCCTTGAATTTTCTGTTGGTGGAATTGTTCCTGCACCAGCGTCAGTTGGATTAGTGGAGGGGTTTGTTTTTGAATCTTTGGAGCTTACAAATATACCCTTGTTATCTCTATATCTATGCATAAAATGGAAATTTGATTCTTTAGCTGAATTGAAATCCTAATTCTATCTAGAAGGTAAGAAGGAAAATTGGCTTCAGAGAACCCCACTCAAGTGGCCGCGTGGCTCTTCACTCATGTCTTAAATGTTTTATCCTCCTCCCTCAAGCATCCTTTAAAAAATTTAAAATTTATGCAAACAATCTAAGCTAAAAAATTATTCCTACCGTTTGCAACTCCCCGGCAATGGCGCCAAAATGTTGTGCTACTTATATGTTTAGTATAATGCACTCATTAATTATCAATCTGGGATTCGTAATCAACAGAGTTACAAGACACTAGTAAGAAATATAATTTCTAATGTCACGAGTATAGAATCAAACTAGATTATGTATGCTGGAAACAAATCAAAATAGAAAACTACAATGCACTTTGTTTGTCCTTCTTAGAGAGGCTATCTATTCCATTATGACACATGCAAGTATGAGATGGAATTAGTTTGATAGATCAACTCTGATATCTGACCCAGAAAACTAATTATGCAATCCACACTTCTGAAAATAAATCACACATCAATCAACAAAGCACAACATGGGTAGTTCAATAATCAATATGTTGGTTCTGCTATGGTTCACAATGAACTTCACTAGTTCTTATCCAAGTAGTTTTGAATATTTCTGCCAACATCTATGATCACTCAAGGAAATCAAATTCATGAGAACAGAAACAGGGCATATGTAAAAATAGAGTAATTAAAGATCTCTAAGCAATTATAAAATGGAAATCTCAATCTAATCTGTACTTCTATCATCTAACAGAGTTAAATCTTTAGCTAATTCAATGTTTAGACTACTGAAAAAAAATACTAATGTTAATCTACAAAGAGGCTGACCTTTGTTGGGCGGTGGGCCCTTGCTGCTTCAACAGGTCAACTACTGAAGTCTACAAGAAGCTTTCTTTTAACACACACATTACTCTTACTCACACTTCAAAACATAAAATCAAAACTCTCTTTAACAACTCAACTCATTCTTAATCATAGATAAACAGAATATGGAGATAAAATAACATTCCATTAATCTTCACTCAAGATGTGTTATGTACTATCATACGCTGCTTACATATTAATGATATGCTAACTCTCCTCTCCTTCTACCATCCTTGCCATGGCTATTTAATAGTCTGCATCGTGAAACACAAGGAGGCGAAGTGATTTGCAAATCAATTAGTTGTTAAGTTTAATCATTCAGTTACATCTTTAGCTTCATCCTCATGACACGAAGTGCATGAGGATGAGGCACTTAACAAACTGTTCTTATCATAGATTTGCTAAAACAATTAGATGTCCAACAATTGACTTAGGCGAGATATGGCACTTAACTTAGTGCATTAGGTTCTTCCATATTAGTATTGGATCGTAACAGGCAGATGGTACTGGATCATGACAGGGCGCAAAAGGTGGTACCAGATCATGACAGAGCGTGTTCGTTGGTACCAGATCATAACAGTGTGTGTTGGTACCGGATCGCAACAGGTGTTATTTCGGTACCGGATTCGGACAACAGCAGTGCGGGTACCAGATGGATGAGATGGTACAGAAACACTAGACATCTAGAGGTCAAAGATTCACATATGAAAAATCGAGCATTAGTACATGAAATATTTAATTCCTTAACTCAATAAACCACATAATGCATGAATTAACCATACTTTACCTTATGACCTCATTACTGGCAATTGGTAGCATTATTGTCATTCACTCAAGCTTTAGGTAGGCCAAAAAGGTATAGGTGAAGAGTATAATAGGGTAATGAGAAAGTCAATTTCAGGTCTCAACAGTGAGTTCGCAAAAAAAATTGAGAAGGAATTCTCAATGTTCACATGCCTCTCTACCAAAACCTACTCAAGGAGTGCATGGTACTTAGACAATAGTGCTTCTCTCCACACGACGGGGACACATGATTTGTTCACTAGTTGGTCAAAGAAGGATGATCCGTCAGGATTTTTCGAAATGACTTATGGTTGAGTTTTATTTGCATGCATTTATTAACCATTGGGAAACTTAACGAAAGAGCGAGAAAAGAAATGAATTATACATCCATTAACATATTTTCAGATCTGAAAAACAATGAAAACAGCAAACCATAATGCACAAGTTTGATAACGGAGTTCGGCAACTTTGCCTACGTCTCCGGGCCTTTTCTCTGTGAGGGAGGCTTCTTGATTTCTTTTCAAAAGCTTATTAGTACATCTTTACAATGCCTATTGGCTTCTAGACTGATCTGGTCTTGTTCTCCATGATCTCTAGAATCTTGCACAACTTACGGCACCTGAAATGGATGTCCCGAGCTCTCAGAAATCGTCCGACAGCATCTCTACCTCAACAGCTTCCCTGCCTCAAACTGGCTTAGACCTGGCTTTGCCTCAGCATCTCTGCTCTCCAAAACCGTCAAAAAAAGCTCTTCAAAGGCTTCAAAATCTCACCAAATGGCCTCAACATGGCCTTGGTTAAATAATTGGGAAAGTTGGTTTCAATCTCCAACTTCCTCCCAAGAATTAGGCTCTAAAAAAGCCCAATAACTCCCAATTACATTAAAAAGGAGTTAAATTACATTTAATTAAAGAAAAGTGGTTGAAAACCCACTTTTAAACTATATATTAGTTTTAAAACGGGCTTTTAGCCCCCCCAAGGCTAGGCGCGCCCCTTTTACACGGTCGTATGCATTCCATGTGGCCACGCGCTATAGCACGGGCCACCCCTTGCGTTAGCACCAGCACCCGAGCATATGGTTTAGGCCCATAGGGCCACGGGTTCAAGCCATAACCGCGCAACTCGCAAAAGTCATTGGCCCGTTTCAAAACCGTGCCAATGGATTCAACCGCGCATTAAACAATGTATAACATAATATTAAACCCCACGCGCAATAGGTATTATGGGTCGCGGGTTCAAAACCACGCACCAACACCCAAATACATTACAAACAATAATCGCGTGCAAATGTTTTAATCCGGGCACCACATATATAATATATATGTTATAAACATTGTTATAAACCCCGCGCCCCATATGTTAACACATACGGTCATATATGTTATAACAAAACCACGGGTCGGGGCTTAGCCCTGGCCCCGACCCCCTGCCCACATTACACATTTATGAATTTAAATACATTCATTTACACATATATAACAAGGAATAATATATGGTCTATTGGTTGGGCTGTCGGGTGAGGCCTTTGACTGTGGGGAGGTCCGGGGGTCGAACCCCGCGACCTCCAACATATTTTGCATATCATAATAAGCCAACAGGATAGGGACACGTGGTGCCCATGAAATGGGCCACATGTCCACACCTTATTCACCTCTGATGACACATGTCAACACTTAATTCGCTGAAGATAAACCAATACAAACATGCCACGTCTGTCCTCTGCCATGTCATCATGATGGTATGGCCCTCCACGTGGCCGTACGGACTGTACGGACATGTACAGTTAGCATCCAAATTTTTACCTGTTTGACTTGGTGGTCAAATCGAGATATCTCCTCCATACGGACTCCATTTGCGAAAATAAATATACCGCCGGAATCAGGGAAACAAGACGGACGCAATGGCACTGTTTTCATCTCAATCCGAGCACTTTCATTTTTGAGCATTTTTCATGCCCTGACAGTCTTCTAAATCTGATTTCGGATCAAAGGACTTAGGTTTACATGTGGATATTGGCACTCATTCCAAGTGTGGTGTAGAAGGATTTGGGACAGTTAGTTTCCATATCAAGTTAGGAATTTTTCTGGAGGTTTCATATGTGTTATATGTACCATAACTGAAGAAGAACTTGCTCTTGATTTCAGTTTTGGAGGACATGGGGTTTTGTAGTTACTTTTCAGAGAGGGAGAGTACTCATATGTTCAGAGGGAGATATCCCTAACACAACAGTGAGCATTGGTTTCAAAGAGGGCAGGTTATTGGTTGCAGGGCCAGCCTGCAAGTAGATCCAAGGGGATATTGGATCATGGATCGATGTCAGTGACAGAGGATGAGGAGCAGTAGGATTCAAAGGGTGAATAGTCGAAGGATGATAAAATTTCATGGACTTCCAGAGTGGGGAGTAAACCTTTAGATGGGAAGAGGGAGTTATCCTCTTCAATTTATGTCAAGAGATCGATTTGGTATGAGATAGCCATGTAGGATGTTCAGGATCAAGAGACTTCTAGAAGCATTTTCAAAGGCAGAGAGTCTTCGAAGACAGGTCAAACCATCATTGTAGGGATCTATTATGTGTCATAGGGAGCATCCAATTAGGTATATTGGAGAGCAGGCATGTTATAAAATCTAATAGTGAATATTGATCCAACTCCATGTGGGAGACATACCTCCCTCGCTAAGAGGGAATGTTGATGTTTGTGGTAGCACCATATAGGTACTTCCACATTGGAATGTGTCTATCATGTTTAAGTCATCAAAGAATCTTCTTTTTCTTGAGTTTACTTTAGTTAAAAGGAATTAATTAAAGTAAAATTGTATTATTATTGAATTGAGTTATTTAAGGAACATGCATAGCTTGCAGCATGTAATCTACATCTTGAGCATGAGAGGTAATCTCAACCATAGATCAATTTTGAGATAAGAAATAGATTGTAACTCATGATTATAAAATCAAGGATAGGATAAAGAGGAAGACACATTCACACAAAGATAGAAAAGAAAGACTTTTTCTAGTGTCGAGTCATTCGAGAGTGTAGATTCAACAAAGAAGGACTTTTTCTTACACTTGACAGAATCAAGGAGACTTGATACTTGAGAGATTGGATCAAGAAGGACATTGATTCAAGGAGATATTGGATATGGAAGAATAAATACTTCCAGCTAGAGATCGGTTCAAAGAGAACAGAGAACAGAAGCTTAAGCAGGTGGGTTTCATTCTGAGGAATCCACATGAGAGTGTCGGATCGTACAGAGTTTTCCATAAAAGTTTTCCTTATGGATATGTGGTTCAAAGTCTAGACAGTCATGTATATATGTGATTCACAATAAGACGAATCATGTATGCCTTGAAAAGTGTGCCATAACTAGTTGTACAATAGGTCATACATTTCCAGGTTAGTCAGTAATTGTATTTCTCTCTGTGGGCCATTATCCCTGTTACGGGAGCCTTGATTTTAGCACAATAAAATCATTCTCAGCATTGGTTTTCTCTCTAGGGTTTTTCCAGGGGTTTATACCCAAAAAAATTGGTGTTCTTATGTGTTTTATTTGGTTTCCTTATGTATGCTTCCACTACATGTTTAGTTGATTACTCAGTTGTGCTTTTAGTAGATAAAGTGATTTTGTTTTGAGCTAATTCTCAAGTACAAAGGCAAAGTATATGTGTTGAATTCCAATGAGATAAAAAACACAGTGATGAGGGAAATACATAATGTTTCATATGTTGGGCACCAAGGATATCAGAAAACAATCACAATTGTAATAATCCAATATTTTTGGCTCGGAGTGAAGAAAGAAGTGGTTAATTACAAGTTATATGTCTAGAGTAGAAAAAAGTGAAGACTGAACATAGACATCCAACAGGGTTGTTACATACATTTCCCCTTCCATAATGGAAGTGGGAAGTAGTCATAGTTTATTTTGTTACAAATCTCCCCATAACAGTGAAGCAGTGTGATTCCATGATGGTGGTGGTGGATAAATTAACTAAGAAAACACATTTTTTTCCTGTGAAGACTACACACAAGGCACAAAATATTGTAGAAATCTACATGAAGGAAGTTTCCAAGATACAAAGAGTGCCCAAGGCAATAGTTTCAGATAGAAATATAAAGTTTACTTCCAATTTTTGGAAGGGTTTGTTCAAAATATTTGGTACAAATTTAAACCTCGGTACAACATATCACTCAGAGTCAGATGGGAAGACATAAAGGACTAATAAAATAATTGAGAATATGATTAGAAATTATGTTATGGACCATCCATAAAAGTGGGAGGATTATATACACTTGGTATAATTTGCTTGCAATAATGGGTATCAGGCCTCATTAAAAATGAGTCAATTTGAATCATTTTATGGCAGAAAGTGTAACACATAGGTGAGTTGGGATAATCCACCAGACAGAGAAGTTATTGGGCTAAATTTGCTAAAGAAAATGGAAGAGTGGATGACAAAGATCAAGCAAAATTTAAAGGTTTCCCAGGACAGGTAAAAAAGTTATGCAGAAAAGAGTAGAGTGATTGGATATTTTAAAGTGGGAAAACATGTGTTTTTAAAAGTGAAGGAAAAAATAATTTCACTAAGATCAGGAAGTTTCCCAAAGTTGGCAACAAGATATTGTGGACCTTTTGAAATATTAGAAAATATAGGGCCAATTGCATACATGTTATCATTTCCTACATCCATGAGATTACATAGTGTATTTCATGTATCATTATTAAAGAAATATGTGTCTGACCCCAACCACATAATTGATTTGACTATGATCCAGGTGGAACATGAAGGGGATTTCTGAGTGAAACCAGTATGCATCCTGGAATGAAAAGTCAAAGTGATCAGGAACAAAGCCATGGGGATGGTAAAGTTTCAATATAGTTTTCACTGAGGAAAACGCACAATTATAGGGGAGGGGGAATGTAACGTCCCCACTATAATCCCCATTTTAATTCATTCTTAATGTAGATATAATTTGTGTTCCTACGACAAAGCGATGTATATCTGAAATTTCTTTCTGAATTTTAATAACAAAATGTGATGTCAATTACTAAGGGGACATGGATAGATATGGGGGATGAATTAATCCACAAAATAGGGAAGGGTTATTGATCTATGTTCTTGATCAACTTGGTGTTTTCATCTAACCACCCATAGGACTTTCCTTACATGTCATTTTTGTTTATTTTCCTTCTTTTTTATTTCCTCTCTTATCAAAAAAATTTCAAACACTTGGTCATTTTTCAAACAATGTGGAGCATGGTTAACAAAGGTCTCAATTTTGCACGTCTCTAGGTCTATCAAGCCATAGGTCTGCATTCACGCTCCCTACATTTTCTAATTTTCACCTCTGTATACATCTTATTTCACTTTCACCTTTTTTATACTTAGTCACTTTTCAAAAATCCAGATGTGGAGTTGCATATCATTCATCAAAACTTTCTTAATTTCCTATGTCTGAAACCTCGCATTCACCATAATGCATTTTCCTTTTCCATTCCCTGAATTATAAATTTTTTCACTTTTTTGACACTTAGTCAATTATCACCAAAGCGAATGTAGAATTGCACACTTCCCATTAATGTTTTACTCAAGTTCCTAGGTCTGTAAGTATGCAAGTCTGCATTTCTCCAAAACAAATTAACCTTATTTCTAATCCCAATGTAGACCTCCTCACCCTTCCTTACATTCACATTTTCCAGTTCACAGGTCTGCACATCCACATGTACGCATTTTCGTGTCATACATTTTACACTTCCCATTTATCCTTTTGCACCTTCATACTTAACACTTTCCATTCACCATGATATCACATCACCACATCCCATCACATTTATTTCCCCCACCATATCAGTTGCTACCTATACAAGCATTATATTGTTATTAAATTCACGACACATCATTTAAAGCTTGCAATTAATTTAATCTCATGTAAGTTGTCAATATTTAAATAAGGATTTATGATTGATTGAGTTCTCAAGACAATACGTGGTGGAATTAAATAAAATCAAATATGCTAAGTTGTAAGTATCGAAAGTAGAGCCACCATTGTGTCAAAAGTAGAAAAGAATGTCAACTAAGAAAAAGGAATTGTATTGCAGAGATACACTAAACACATTGGGGCGTGAAAATCAACAGTTTTAGTGGTTCATGGTATACAATTACTACAAATATATTTCCCAGAGGAGAAGAAAATGAACTTGACCTGGACCTCAGGAATATCATTAGCAGGTTGTGTTTTGGAAGTGATAGACTTAAAAAAAATTGTCCAATGGTGTGCAGACAATTTCATCTCTTAACAGAGAATAATTCAATTGCAAGGCCATCAACCCATTTCTCTAGCTCCTTCATCATTCTCCAAAATGTTGTGACTCCCTGCACCTACCATGGAGTTCAAGAATGAAGAGGCTAATGAATTTATGAAGTAGAATAAAGGAGGAAATAGGTTTCTAAGTAATTACTTGGAGGACCCAACCAATAACTCCGGAACTTCCAAGATTAAGGTAAGTTCATTAAAAAAACCCTATAGATAATTTGCATGCATGTTCACCCACATTATCGATTTGGAATCTACAGTGTTTATATTAAGAAATGTCATATATTCCCTTCACTATGCTTTGCATGAAAAGGCCATTATTGATTGGGGTTATCTTATCTCAAATAAAAAAAAATTCCAATTGAATAACCTAAAAAAGAATCGAAAGCTTTATATGAATTCTTACCTCATTTTCACCATCGCTTATGGTAATGTGTTTGAATATTTGTCAAGGGAAAAACATGTTGATTTTAAATTGGAGCCAGTTTATGCACGGTATTTGGTCCCATACAGACATAAAGCTCAATACAAATTTTACCCAATTCATAACAACTTCATTTCAAAATTTAAAATGTTGATTTTTGGTAATAATACATCGAGATTGTCCCTGGAAGCAGCTACCTTTCTCTCTAGGAAAGGTTCTTATGAAATGTCTGAAGAATTTACTGTGATTATTATAGTGTTTGGTAGTAAGGATAATCCTTCCCTTTTTCCATTCTATGCATCATATAAACTCTTTGTCATAGAAATGTGCAAACAGTATAAGACTTGGGNTAGGAAAGGTTCTTATGAAATGTCTGAAGAATTTACTGTGATTATTATAGTGTTTGGTAGTAAGGATAATCCTTCCCTTTTTCCATTCTATGCATCATATAAACTCTTTGTCATAGAAATGTGCAAACAGTATAAGACTTGGGTCCACTTGTTCCATGATAAGAGGAAAAAGAAATTATCACCCCTACTATGGAAAATTGGGAAATTTAGTGTTAAGGATATAACCCACCTTAATGAATTGGAAGGACACCATGAATGGATAGGTTTGAAGGAAGTTAAATTTTTTGAGGGTTTTGACCCAGACAATAAATTTACTGAACATATGGAATTAGTTAGGTACTCTTCACATTTCACTAAAATTGAACAGTTTCATAAAGGTGGAAGAGATAATTTAGATCTCCATGAAATAGTAGCCTTCCAAGCTTCAAATGACACATGAGAAATAAACAACACCAATGAAGGACACAGAAAACACGATAGGAAAGTAACAAATCAAATCCCTAATTCACCAACAACATCCCAAAGAAGCACTCCATCAAGGACGAAGAATAGAACCAGTGGAATAGAGAGCAGAAAAACATCATTTGGGGGGTCAAACGATGGTGGAGATAAATAACCACTGAGGAAAAATATTGAAAAAACACATATTTCATATACTCCTGTAAAAAGAAAAAGAAATATATCATCAGTATGGTTAAGCATACCTGGAGTCTAGGAGAGTCCCTCCACAATGGACATGGATGGACTTATTGAAGAACCTAATTGATCCACACAAAGGTTATTAAAAACAAGAGAAATTGTTGACGTTATCATTACCCAGGATCCTGAAATGTTTGAAGAAGAATGTGTAACTTTACACCACGTAGCCTACAATCGTGAGACTAAGAAATTGTTACTGGAAAAAGGTAAATACTAGGAATAAAAGGTCATCAGAAAGATGCAAGACCTCAATTGATTTAGATGGAGTAGCACCATCAAATATTGTAGACTTCCATGGAGCTATTGGCAAGGCCTTGAAGCATTCAATTGATAACATGGAAAAAAAATTAATAATTGAAAAGAAGAATAAAATATTTAGAAGTTGATTTGGTACCATGACCATTGTTTCATGAACCTTTGAGTTCAATCCAACCTACAGTTGTGTCAGAGGATACCCTGGAAAGTAGCACAAAGTACAAAGGCTCATCAAACTTATTTCAAGATATAAGAAAATATGTTGGTGATTCCATACAAAAGAGAATAGAAATAATCCAAGAAATTTGGGAGTTTTCCCAAAGCATTGCTAGCTTTTAATCCAGAATACAAAATTTCAAAGAATAATTGCAAAAGGATTTGGAAAATGATGAATGATTTTTCAAGGAAGTCGTGAATACATTTTTAGCCAAAGTTTAAAGCTTAAATGAAGCTTGAAGGAAAGAACAAAAACTTCTTTTGTCTTTCTGTATGAAACAGATTAATGTATGTTGGCCAAGGAGAATCAAGGAATTAAGAGATATGTTAGATGAAATTGATGTCTTAAGAAATAAAAAGAGTGATTTGTTTCTTAAACTTGTTAGTCTTACTAAAGAAGTAAATGGTCCCAATTTATTGATGGATACCATGATCTTATCAAAATAATCTTTAATGGGACAACTTAATGCATTAAAATTCACTTGGGAATTTTTTTTACCAAAACTATAAAATTTTCTAAAGATGAAGTTGAAAAATACCCAGTTCGATATGTCAACAGGAATGATGAAATGGATTATGCATTGCATAAATAAAAAATGAATTTGAGAGAATTTTAAAATCAGTTGTTTGAATTAAAAATAAGCATGAAATTACTATAGCACCTTTAAGGGAATAAATTGAGGAGTGGTTGAAAAACGCATTAATCAAAATTACTGAACCAAAAAATCAAGAAGCAGTTATAGCAGTTATGCCACCTCAACCACAACATACACCTATAAAGTAATTAGATGCAAGAAAGTAAAGGTGTTAAGACCTAAATAGTGGCTCGTTACCCTTTAATTGGGGCATATTACATTTGTAATGTTATTTTATTTATGTCGGATTTATTCCATTAGTTGTAATTATACCTCCTAGTCTCCTATATATACCAAGGAGACAATTTCATTTGGAATCATCTTGTAATTGAACATTTATGTGGGCATAAGGAGGTTTCCCCCTAGAAGAGGCTTATTATCTGACCTTATCTCTTTTTCAAGGCATTGAGAACTTATTCTGAGGTTTTTCTATGCTATATTGATATTTGGTTCCTAACATATGGTATCAGAGCTCAAGGTCTTGGGGTTTCGCTGCCACATCTGAGACACCTTGGAATTTTCGCTGTAATTTTTTTTCTACAATGATTCAGAAGGAACGTGTTGGAGGATATTTAGTAGATGGATCAAGGTACATTGGGTTAAAATTTCAACTCTTGAATCCTTATACTTTCAGAGATACAACCTTTCTAAGATAGGGTTCTGGAATCATCCTGAATTGAGTCATTGCGGAATGTTTTCTATAAAATTGTTTCTGTAACGTTTCAAACCCCAAACTCCAGAGGATATTCATATAAATTATGAAGGTATCTTTGGTAACAATTTCATCTTCTATGTCATCATAAATTTTTAGATACACCCTGTGGAAGATAGAGTATTTGACTAGTCCTATTGACTAGTCTCAAGCAAGTGTTCCGGGTAAAACAATCATAACTTCTTCCTAGAGTATCCAAATTGAGTGAGACTAGTTGCATTGGATATTGGGAAGACCGTTGTAGTTCTGGTACGAGTTTCATAATTTTATATCAATTATTTTGTGCGGGGAACCCTATACAAGTGAGATCTCCTAGAAAAGATAAAAATTAGCAAGTTGTGGAGAAGTTACCATAAATTCCACTTGGCACATACAATTTTGATTAGACCTATGGAATTGCAGAGAAGAAATATTAGAGACCTACAAAAAAGAAAATTTCATACTCAGAAGGGATGAAATTTTGGAGATACAATAAAAGGAAGATTGTCTAGAAGAACCACCTCAAAATCAAGGTTTCAAGTGATACTTGGCCAACATGCCACCAAAAAAGGGAACTTCTACACCAAATAAGCCTCTAGACAATCCTACTTGGAATCTTTATGAAGGTGAAAAATGTGTAGGGAAATAAATTATTTACAAAAGAAGATAGTAACAAAAGATGAACTACAAGGGATGGAAGCTAAGTTGGAGGCAAAGATGGATGGTTTAAAAGAGGATATTATGGAAGGATTGAAAAAAAATTGTAATAGAGAGGACACCTGAAAGTGAAAATGTATCCCATGAAATTCATGATGAGGACACAATTTGTAATTGTGGTTTGTTTATTAGAGACAAAGCAATGAAGGTAACCTTCCAAACATTTGTTCACTATCTTAGTTTGTCCATCAGATTGAGGATGATAGGATGAGCTAGGAGCCAATTGAGTACCCAAACAAGAAAATAATTTTGTCCAAAAATGTCCAGTGAAGATGGGATCTCTGTCACTTACAATAATATTTGGGCTTCCATGTAGCTTTTGAACTCTCTCCATGAATGTGGTGGCAACTGTACTAGCTTTGAAGGGATGAGAGAGTACACAAAAGTGTGCATACTTGGTCAATCTATAAACAATCACCATGATGACACTCTTTCCTTCAAACTTTGGTAACCCTGTGATGAAATCCATGGAAACCTCCTCCCAACGTTGACTTGGGATGGATAATGGTTGTAAAAGACCTGGGGTCTTAATTGTTTCCACCTTATTTCGTTGGCAAACCACACATTCTGCAACAAACCTTTGAACATTAGTTTTAAAACCATCCCAAAAAAAATCCTTCTTGACTCTAAGGTAGGTTTTCAAAAATCCTAAGTGCCCTCCTACTGGAGAGGTGATCTAAAAATGAAGAAGACTTGTATTCTTGAAAATATTTGCAAGTAAAGTTTATGTGTTAAAATCAAATGGATCAAATTTGCAACACATCATTAATAGGATTTACTCATTCAAGATGCATATAAACAACAGCATAATCAATGAATAGAAAACACATAACACAGCAAATGATAAAGGAGTTCACCCCTCTCTTGGGGTACATCTCCTGGTCCAGCTTCCAATGGATCATTTGTATTATTTGCTCAAAGTGCTCAAAAATGTGCTTTACAATGCTCAAACTGTCAAATAAACTGCTCCAATGGCTTCAGAATGTCCAAAAACCCCTAGTTGGGCTCCTTCGGCACCTCGTTTGGCCAAAAAATGAAGAAGATAGGCTTCCTTGAAGTCTCCCCTTCAAGCTTGTTGTCTCTGCATCTACCAAATGCACCCCCGTTCATTCAACCTAGCACACACACTATTTAAAGTGTAAAAACCTAGCACCAAACGCAACCACGCCAACGGTGTGAACTGTAGGATGTTTATGGGCATGCCAACCCCTAACCGCCAAGCTCTCGGACACATGGGTCCATGTGACATCGTGAAAATGTAAAAGGGATAACTGTTTCCAACTCCCACGCTAAGGTTGAAGTCATATGAACACACATAGAACTGTGGCTTTTAACCGTTTGGTATACAACCCAAAACGCACGCCAATTTTTACATTGGGTCATATGGTATAAAGTAATACAACCACGGGTTGTTTGAAACATGCACTCCGTATATATGTAATACAAAACTCCCGGGCGCGATATGGCATGGTCATATATATAAAACAATATGACCCCCCGCCAACTATTACACAAACCAAACTTATATATATTAAATCATATATACAACAAGGAATAAGTCGTGGCGCGTTGGTAATGTGGAGATTGCAAAGGATTTACATGGTGGGGAGGTCCGGGGTTCGAATCCCACGGACTCCATATAATTTTGAACCAATATAATGGTGCCACGTGGTGGCCCATGATTGGGCCACATGGCACCCAACCACAACCCAAAAAATTCCACGCGTCGAAACATGATTCCCCCAATTGTCAACTAATCCAAAACTGCCACATCACCTCTGCCACATCAGCGTACGGACTCTGCCACGTCAGCCTGTACGGACTGTACAGTCAGCATCCCTTTTTTTGCCTATTTGCGATTCGGGCAGATCGCAATATCTCTTTCTTGTGACGCCCGTTTGAAATGAAATGAGTTGCGTTGGGTTCACAATGACGAGGCCTATGCTCTCGTTCGGTTTGAAGTGATTCCAAGCACTTTGAATTTTTGAGCAAAATTTGATCCCCTAATCACACCTGCCCATTGGGAAGCTTTTGGACCTCCAAAAGACTATTTTCAGTCTATGTGAAGATGAGGGTAAAGTTCCCTCACCCTTCCAACCTCAATCCACTTGGATTTTCTTGGATTTGTTCCTTTAAGGCCAACTCGAAGATACTCCACATTTCCTCATTTTGAAGTTTGCATTCTCCTGTCAAGGATGGTGTCTTCATGCAGTTCTATAAGATATTATGGGAAAAAATCATCTATAGAAGGAATCTGAACATGCTCTCCATGATCATCAATCAATGGAGGCTCATACAATTTCAATTTCTCAATGTTAACAACTGCATACATTTGCATATAAGGAGGCAAATCTAAACGAAAGGCATTGTTACCAATCTTGTCGATAATCTTGAAAGGACCAT
>SNQJ01S0183058.1:0-15875 GCA_010110895.2 Picea sitchensis | reverse complement strand
AACTATAATAAAAAGAAAAAAGAAAAAAAAATACCAAAAAATAAACAAATAACAAAACATAAGTTTGAAAAAAAAAATAACACATTTCAACTCTCACATGAGCTAGCTAGAGCTCGAGAAGGTCAATCTCAGAGTAGAGAGGAGGGAACATAGAGGAGAAGGAGGGGAGGTTAGGGCACACAAAGGAGGTTAGAGAACACATAGGAGAAGGAGGGAACACAGAGGAGAAGGAGAGGAGATTAGGGCACACAGAGGAGAAGGAGAGGAGGTTAGGGCATGCAGAGGATGTAGGTGGAACGAAGAGGAGGAGAAGGGGGTCAGGGGTGAGAGTAGGGCACACCGAGGAGGAGAAGGAGAAGGATTTTTAGGGCAGAGAGAAGGGAATGTGAGGAGAAGGATAAGAAGAAGGAGGTTGAGGAGAAGGAGAAGGAGGTCAAGGGCAAAGAGGAGGGCACACAAAAGAGGAGAAGGAGGTCAACGTGTGTGTGAAGAGAAGGAGAAGGAGGTTTAGGGCAGCAAGGAGGTAACATGAGGAGAAGTTCAGGATCGAGGGCATGCTGGATAGAGGAGGAGGAGGGAACACCATTTTAAACCTGTGTGCGAGGAAAAGGAGACCGACAATCAATTCAACATGGTATTATTTCTCTTCTTTTAAGTTTTCTGTTATTTTTATCTTGAAACATGCCATGAACATGTTCACATTCTCCATTTTATATTTCAATCTTGGGATCATTAGTATCCCATTCATTACTGTAATTTCTGAAATTTTTTCCAGACATCTTACAAACCACTACTAAAATAGAGGGAACCCAACACCATCAATGAAGAAAACAAATTAAATAAATGACAATGAGAGAGTTGTGACCATATGTCAACTAATTTGTCCCTTTAAAAAAACTTCATTGATGTGCAAGGGAGAAATATGTCTGTGAGAAAACACCAAACATCGAGCCCCCCCACATACATTCAATAAGGTGTGTGGGGAAACACACCCTCAAAACAACAAAAAATTCACAAGAAGATACCTAAAACCCTAGTATCATTCTTAGAGCTTAATGTAAAGGATTTGAGCCAACACCTTAAAGGCCTATGAACCACTACAAAAATAAAGGGCACCCAACACAATTGATGAGGTGAAAAAAATAAACTACAACTCAATTCTATTATTTCAATCCTTAAAGATTATGCTCACCAGTCCCATCAATATCTCTTTTGTGTGGAAAATGGTAGCGCCAAAATCCACTCATGAAAATTAGAATTAAAATACTATAAATGAAGTAAAATTCAACTTTAGGTTTGGCATAGTACTCATGTAGACAAAACCATAAAGGGAAAATATTACATGATCATGCAAACCCAAAATTCTTTATAACACCCAACTAAATTTTCCCTCAAATTTGAGATTCAAATTCCACCACTTGTCCTTTTGAAGCTTCCATGTTGTGATCATCAATACCACATATTTGAATATGATTAGTCCACACATCCATTAAGTCAACATTGATATTGTTAGTGTGGTAGTATGACACTTTCTAGGATTTTCATATGCACCTATAGTCTCTATTTACTATTCACGTCAATGTTTTATCTTCACCCACTATGCATATGTTCCATCCTTGTCTCATCTTGAATGAACACCATGTAGGGAAATATTGTGATTTTAATTATATTTCATCCCATTTGTATTCCATGTCTCATTCCTTCAATTCTACATGGTTTTTTCTTGGACCTAAAACATTATAGAATTCGATTTTGGTTCAAGGTCAAGTTAGTGGGAAGTGTTGCACAACTAGACAACATAAGAATTTCACTCCACCCATTCTAGTATTGGACCAGAAATATCATAAAACACATGTTAAAATTTTATGCAACTATATGAATTGTGTATACACAATGACACTAAGATCATTGTATTTTTTTACATCACAATAATCGTGGCCCAAAGAAACTAAAGTAGTTTCCATACAAACAAGTTTCTTAAGAGAAACATGTTAAAGTATAGCCCCTAAGAGTTATCCAAGTTATCTGCAAGAATGTGATCCTCAATATTATCCTCTTCATGCACATTGATTTATTCATGTTCCTCTCAATCTACTATTGGTGCACAATGATGCATGTGCTAGAGTTTTCAGTCCATACCTCAACGAGGCAAAATTTTATGAGCTACCTCTAAATTTAAAAGTATAGAAAATAGATAATAGAGTCAAGAAACAATAAAAAATAGGAGCTTATTGTGGCTTAGGTAATAGAATCTTGAAACAATTCTATTTCCTTTCTTTTGGATATGGCAGCTAGGGGCATTTATTAGAACACCTTAACTAGGTGTGTTTATTATGAATAAGTGTTTACAAATTTATCTTATATAAATGGCACTCTATGCTCATAGATGGTATGAATTGTCCATACACAAGGACAGTAAGATTTTCATATTTCTTGACATCACAATGATCATGGCCCATAGAAATTGAAGTAGTTTCCACACAAACAAGCTTCTTAAGATAAACATGTTGAATTATATCCCTTAAGAGTTATCCAATTTATCTGCAAGAATGTGATCCTCAATATTATTCTCTTCATCCATATCCATTTCTTCATGTTCCTCTCAATCTATTATTGTTTCACAATGATGCATGTGCTTCAGTTTTTGAACCATAGTTTGACCAAGGAAAATTTTAGGAGCTACCTCTAAATTTAAAAATATAGAAAAACGATAATAGAATCAAGAAACAAGAAACAAAAAGAGATTACTATGGCTTAGGTAATAGAATCATGAAACAATGATCGAGTGATACAAAAGAAGATGAAAGATAGCCTATTGATAACAGTATTTTTTCATTGGGACCACAAAGCTCAATAATTATATCAAACCCTTTTATTGATGTTTCAATTACACAAAACCTTCTATGTTTGATACTTATGCAAAAATAATTAGATTGCACTCTTGGACACCAATTTGACTTTATTTTGGTATTTTGACTACAATTGGTAATTTTAGAACCAATTCTACTATCATTGTCATGAGAGGAATATTAAAGGAGCTAGAGCACAATGATTAAAGAAAACAATTATGAGTGAATGCAGGTAATGTGAAATTATAAAACCATGATGAGAACATAAGTTCCTAATAAACATGGAGTTACCTTTGATGTCATGAGGAAGATAAAATAAAATAGGACAATATAGTTATAATGTTAATAAAATAGGCTTGCTTTTTCTTTCTTGAAGCCTAACATGTGGTTGTTTTTTTACCACCATGGTTTAGTTGGTTTCATCAACCTTATGAACTTGAGGAGCTAGAGGAGGTTGGGTTTACACATTAACTTTCCTAACATACAATGTACAATCTCTTTTCTATGATATGTAAGAAAGTATTCAAAATATCAATATACAGAAACACAAAACATATTGTTGTAGAGTACTAGTTAACTATTGTCAAAATTTATGCTATATGTGCCCTACTATTTTACACATTATGTATTAGTTTTCATATTTATAATTTGTTGTTGTGAGTTTCTACAAGTTTCCATTTATGCTCATTACATCATATAAAATGTAAGTCAATTATATCCCCCTAGCCTCCTTGGGAATTATATAAAATTTCCACGATGTCAATGTGATGCATCTCTTCTTACCTGTAGGTTGTTTCCTCCAAATTTCAAATTGCCTATAAGAAGAATATTCAATTTCCTATATCCTACAGTAGAAGGAAAAAAAAAAAAGAACAATAAATGTCTTTCTGGAAAGATATTGTTAGCTATGGTGGTGATTCTCCTTGCAGGTAGTACATCTTGAGAAAATTGTCTATGAAGGTCATTCTCAAATTTGTTCAACACCCAATTGCATAAGTCTGCTACAAGTACATCAATTCTAAAGGGGATTCCTAAACACCTTATAATATATCCCATCTAAATAACTTCCCATTTTTTAACAAGCTAGTTAGGGAATTCATCCTACTGAATAATAAGGGCCTCTGCCTTTTCCTTTCTGACCACTGCACATGTTGTCCTAGTGAAGATATGCAAACACTACATCATTCCTTCTATGTTTGATTTCAAGTTTGAGAGCAATGTTGTTTGCAAGATGCACATTAAGAAGTTGTTCTCCATCAAGAATGAAAATTCCTCTAATCCAGCCTTGGAACCACTCTTCAAGATGCAACTAAATGCAACTATATGCAACTATGCAACTATATGCAACTTTATGAAAAAAATGCAACTTCTGCAACTATATGCAACTATGTGCAACTATGTGCAACTATGCAACTATATGCAAATATGCATCTTATCCAACTATGAAACTATATGAAACTTTAAGCAACAATCCAACGTATGCAACTTATGCAACTATATTGCAACTATATTGCAACAATTTTGTATGCAACTATATGCAACATGCAACTTTATGCAACTATGCAACTATATGAAAATATATGCAACTATGCAACTATATGCAACTTATGCAACTATATGACAATTTTGTATGCAACTATATGCAAATATTCAACTATATGCAACTATGTAACTATATGCAACTATATGCAACTTTATGCAAAAATGCAACTTATGCAACTTATGTAACTATATGAAACTTTATGCAACTATATTGCAACTATATGCAACTATGCAACTCTATGAAAGTTATGCAACTATATGCAACTTTATGCAACAATGCAACTTATGCAACAATGCAACTTATGCAACTATATGCAACTACTTTGAAACTAAATGCAACTATATGCAACTGTGTTGGTACCACAAACGTGTATTGGTACGATAAATTATCTTCTTGTTTTAACGAGTGTAGGTACCACCAAATAGGTATCTGTTGGATCTATCTTCCTCGAGTGATGAACAAGATATACTAAGAGAGGTTGAAAGTGAGACGTGTGGTACTAGATCTACCAGTTCTAGATCAACTAGATCTGAAAAGGTAAGGAAACGATTTTGTAAATGCATGAAATTTTTTATTGTCAACCGAGGGTCATGTAATTATGATGCTAAGAGCATAGGTGGCATTGAGTTTCCCTTGATTTATAAACATCTAGTGCAATGATGGGCACCTAAGGAGTTACCTGAAGTGGACACAGATTTCTTGATCAGTGGGAGGATGTATCGCATTGCTCCTTCGTCCTTACATAAATTGGGGTTATTTTCCATGGATGGCATAAAGGTCGTCTATGGCACTATAAATTAATTGATGGAGTATGTCAGACCATTATACAAATACAATCATTGGTTGATGTTGGTCCGATATACGCGAAGTATGCAGAGATACGAAGTTGCCACAAATTATATACAACTAGTAGATAACAATCAAAATGAAGGGGCAACTATGTATATTGATGGAAGGCCAAAAGCTATTGGAAACATTGCGGGATTTTTAAATAGTACACGACCAGTGGCAACAACTAAGAAACCGAATTTCATATTTGAGGGACGTGAAGGAAATCGTATATTTGTATGTGCAACAAAAACAATAGTTCCAAGTGAAGAGTTGTTGATCGATTACAACTTAAATCGAATAGATGGAGAGGGTGTGACTATGGGGGTAAATATATTACATACCATTCAACTCAATCTTTGATCAATCATTGTTACAATTTATCGCTGCAATATTTCAATTTTTTACTGCATATATTTCATTTTTCATTATTTATTTTTCATAAATCTTGTTGATTAATTTATTGTGTCAACATCTATCTAGAGTGACCGTGAGATATCACAGGCTACATCTATCCAGGGTGACTGTGGAAAGGCACCCATTGTTCCTCAGCAGGTAAATGTTAAATATAGTAACAACTTATGACTACAACAACTAAATTTTAGAGATTTTATTATTTTTTTTCTCATATTACTGCAATATTTCATTTTTTTAATGTTACAAGTAAATTTCATAACTTTTGTTGATTGATTTATTGTGTCAACATATGTCCAGGGTGACCATGGAAGAAACTCACCCGCTACATCTATCCAGGGTGACCGTGGAAAGTAACTTGTTGTGCCTCACCAGTTAAATGTTAAATACAGTAACAACTTATGACTACAACAACTAAATTTCTGAAATTTGATTTTTTTTTTTCTGATATTACTCCAATATTTCATTTTTTTGATGTTACAGGTGAATTTCATAACTTTTGTTGATTGATTTATTGTGTCAACTTCTGTCCAGGGTGACCGTGTCCGAAAATCACCCACTACATTTGTCCAAGGTGACCATGGAAAGGCACCCACTGTGCCTCACCAGGTAAATGTTAAATACAATAATAACTTATGACTACAACAACTAAGTTTATGAAATCTTGTTATTGTTTTTTATGATATTACTGCAATATTTCATTTTTTTTATGTTTCAGGTGAATTTCATAACTTTTGTTGATTGATTTATTGTGTCAACATCTGTCTAGGGTGACCGTACCCGCTACATCTGTCCAGGGTGACCGTGGAAAGGCACCCATTGTGCATCATTGGGTAAATGTTAATACAGTAACAACTTATGACTACAACAACTAAATTTCTCAAATGTTAAAGTTCATCTCATTAATTTTATTCATCAATGCATTGTGGAATGGTCAATGTGGGAAGGCTCCCATTGAGGATATTCATGAGGATGAAATATTTTATTCGATTGACCAATGACAACTGTAACGAAGGCCTTGAATAAGGATAACATAAAATATCTAGGTTTTCTTAGCAAAAGACCCTTGACACAGGAGGACAGGGAAAGAATGGTAGAGCTACAAAATACAATAACTAATTTTGGGGTAAGTAGCATCTTCACATATTTTTATCAGCTATGACAATTTCATATCTGTTTTTTTGTTTAGATACTTTTCATATGATCTGATAAAGTAAATTTTTCCATTTCTAGGAGTTTTTAAACCCCGTGCGTCGGTAACCTGTCGATCCTGCAACTTCTATAGGTAGCAGTGATGGTCCAATGAAAAACAAATTTCGATATAGAAAAGTGCAAGTGAGGCTTTTTGAGCCTCCTGAGGTTCCCCTCGAATCCATTAATGAGAGAAATTATTTCGACCAATGTAACACGTTAGAGCATGATGAGTCGGAGCCTAGGACTTCACATGGCTCTAGAGAGGAACGTATTGTATATGGAGAGGAAACTATTAGGCATGCAGAAGAACAAATTAAAAGCACTAGATCACTAGATGTCACCTTTCTGGTGGATGACACATGTGTTCCGATCAAGATTCAAAAGATTGCAGGTAATTGTTAATTAATTGATTCATTTTTTTCATGAAATTGAAATGGATATTTGTTGAGATTATTATAAATTAATGGATAACACGTTTCTACATAAAACAATGTTTTCTATAGAAACTTAAATGACAAAGCATTGGAGTTGTTTGGCCCCACCATTCGCACATGGTGGAATGTCCAATATAGAAAAAAGAAAGATGATTTAATATACCACATGGTAAACTTGTTTAGCAACACTTTCAACAAGAAAGTGGTTACAAAGTTAGTTGATGAGAATTTAAAATATACCAGGGCCCAGTATAGGGAGAAATTTCAATTAGAACTCAAGCATGAGTGCCCTCCCATGGTTCCAGAGAAAGAGTGGAAGGCCTTCATAGAGGATGCAAAGGAGAAATTGTTTAAAAAACAAGGAATACATGCATGAGCTAGTCAAGCAAGGTACAACACATGTCATATTATCAGTGAAATATGATCATTTATGTTTTTCTTTCATGTTTTAAGTAACAATTCCGATATCTAATGTTTTTCAAAAAATCCATATGTAGGCTACCAGACACCTCCAAAGAAACCAAGGCTAGAGTGGAAAAACACGACCAGCATAAACTAGGCCAAGGTGGCTATGGAAAACTAAAATCCCGAATAGTAAGATTTAAATGAGTAACTGTGGTTAATATTTATTTAACAGTAGCGAACAAATATATGTTTTTGTTATTGGTATTTTTAATGGTGTTATGAATTGCAGTTAAATATGTTCGACACTATTGCCACTGAGGAGGACCTAAAGCTTGGTTACAAGCATGATTTTAAAAGTGTGATTGAATATAGAAAAATCTTGGGCCAGAATCCTATATCCCCAGCCACGCAGGTAAATCAAATGAATAAGGAAACCGTAGTAGCATGCTTGTAAAGTCTATTCATATTTTATTATGTCACCCTTAACTAAGTATTTATGTTTGTTTTCAAGCAATAGTGCTACCGTAGCAGTGAATCTAGCAGTATTCAGCAGACACCACGTCATACAAGGGTGCACATGTCCAATGATAGTAGAGAGTAGAGTACCCATTCCGATATGTATGCTTCAGAATTAGAAATATTTACTATGATTGTAGATATTTATTTCCTGACTTATACTTATATTATCTTCTCAAAATTGAAGATCATGTATCTCAGGAGGGTGAACTATGAGAGGAACCAATTGGACAAGAAATTAATGTACCAACTGTCACATCTACACAGACAAGTAAATAGCAATAGTGTAATGTTAATCAAAATAATGAATTAGTTATTTCAATTATATTTCAACATATCAATATGATCATTTTCGTTGTTGCAGTTCACGACCCTGAACAGATGCCTCGATGTCCTTCTCGGTGACGTATCGGAAGTATGGTACATGAGCGCATGGAAACACAAACAATAGAAGGACAGGGAACACAAAATACAATGTCCTTGGATGATTATGATACCCCAATTGTCAATTTTATGAATGTAGAAAAACATAAATCAAAGAAAAAATATATGTATAAATTCATGACTTGTATTTTGATGTTTATTGATGTTTATATGTTCATATGCTTCAATGTTTATATGTTCATATGTTTTTATGACTATCCTAGTTATGCATGNCATATGAACATATGCTTCAATGTTTATATGTTCATATGTTTTTATGACTATCCTAGTTATGCATGAATGTCTATATGTTTTCTATATAAAGAAAATTATTTGTTGGGTATGGGGAATTGAGAGCGATGTGAGGGGGGGAAGGGGACATATGACCTTCCACCTTCACATGGTTCACCCTGTTCAGTAGAGAATAACCTATTCTCGAAATAAAGAGAAACTAATTAAGGTATGAAACCACTTAATTGATTTCTAGAGTATTTTACAGAACTAAATGCATGTTTATTTTCTTATATATTATTTACTCATATAAAGAATTTTCCTTTTATGATTCATGCAGGTCTTGGTGATGGAAATGAATCTCATGGACAAATCATATCAAGTTGTATGGGCTAATGGATCTGGTGAAAGGACAATGATAAGGTAAGGGTTTTGATGTGTTTTTTAAAGTAGGCTTTATACTAGTAAAAGTTCACAATCCTCATGAAAGGATACAATTGTGTTTTTGGTAGACAAGAATCAATGATTTTAACAAAGTATGAATCATAGACAGTGGGAAAAACCGTTTTTTGTATTCTTACATTGACCAATACAACTATAACATATTTTTAGTACAAAATATTAACCACACACACACACACACACACACATATGTGAAGTCTAAGTAAACAAATGATAGAAGATAAAGGGAGAATATGTACTGATATGAGTGAATGAAGGTAATAATATGAATAATGGAGTGGAGAGTGCACTCTAGCCTTGAATTGAATGATGCTTGCATCCAACATGTCTCATTGTAATGTATGTTGTGATAGTTGTGTCTTATCACTATAATGTATGTTTCTATGTTCATCATGGGATTCCTAGAGCACCACCTATCATTCATGATCCAAAAAATAGTAGTCAAGAATCCCATCCATTGATAATGTGTGAAAATACCATATGATTAACTAATAATGTGTATCCTTAATTATGAGATATCAATCTTTATTATCACCATATTCTTCTATGCATGTAGATTTATATTTGAAGTTTTGAATATTAGTGAAGAATTCAAGAACTACAGATTCCATGCAAAATATATCTACATTCAACACTTTATGAGCTATCCCAACATTGTTCCAATTGTGGATTTTTGAGAGGTGATTAGGTCCCACATTTTATTTACCTAGTTTAACCACCACTTCAAAATCAAACTCCTAAAATAGTAGCAAACATCGATAGAATTAACCTTCCAACATTGTATTTTTAACCAAATACTTGACCACTAAATTATCAATGGACAACTTGAAGGACTGGTCCAGAATATAATACTTGAAATTTTGTAGCATATACGCATCACCAAGCCTTTTCCTTTCATGGTTGTGTAATTAAAACTTTTTTCTAGAAAATTACCTGGGGTGGTGTAGCATGTGTTCCCATAGCTATGCCAACATGTTCCCAATGCAATGGTAGTGGAATCCACATGGGCATGGAAAGAGCCCAATGCGATAAAAATGCATGTTGGGTTCTTGGAATAGTTCAAATTATTTTGATAATAATAACTTTGATCTGTTCTACCGAGAAGGTTTAAGGTTCGAGCCCGTATAGCCCTATACATTCCACTAAGCTACACTACTCTTATATATATATATATATATATATATCCCCTCATAGTCCCTATGACTTGGACTTTCAAAGTCTTTCAAATCATATCAATATCTTGTCCTTATCGAGATCGATGGATGGGAACATGGGTCAACACAAACCTTATGTTTATTGGGTTCCTAGTGGGTAAAATATTCCTACTTATTTAGCCATGAGAGACCTTGTCCTTGTTCTTGTCTTCCTACTCTTTATCTTTCTTATCTTTGATGTTATACTTGCTTGACAAGATCAATGTTTTATGAGTAGATGAACCTCCTATCTTGAGCATTGTTTCAACAATGTCTTGGGATATGTCCTCTATCCATAGAGAATGGGTGCTTTTTTCTTTTTGGTTTATGTTTTGAACTATTCTTCTCTTCTTTTTAAAGTAGCCCCCTTGAATGTTCGGGCCATCCTACCTAGTGATCTTGTTAGTAATATTCTTCTTCCCCCTTTTTTTTGTGTTGTAGGAGCCACTTCCACACCTATGGTGGACTATGAAGCTAGAAATTATTCTTCAGTTATCTTAAAAAATTGATCCCAAATAACCTTTTGTTTCTATCTTTCTAGGGCATCAATGATAATAAAATTAATAATGTCGTTATGGACACATGCCTTTCAATTTACTTCTTTCAATCAGGGGGGCACTTAGCGCATTGTGGAGGATGGGTGAGAAACTTATAGCTTGAATTGGGTTTAAAATGAGTAAATTTGCATTCAAAATGAGTCCTTTTGGTGCATGCTTTATCTTTGAAATCACCACATCTTGTGATGATTTCTTTACTTCATGTCAACATACTTACCTTTTTTGTATAGGCCAAAACTCTTTCACTTGACTACTGGCACCTTGTTATGGATTGAAATTGATTGTTATGGATTAGTGTTGGCACAGGGGCAGACCCAGGGTTCAACGCTACAACAGTGCACCAAAAAAACCCTAACTACCGGCCCTTTCAGCAACACCTGCAAAGCAGATGAAGTCTCACCCGAGGTAGAGGCAGGGGTGGTTGCAGGACTCGGGTGTCTGAAACCTTAGCTGGGACACAGATATAAGATTGTAATACTTAACAGAGCTCTTAGCACCGACAGTTCATCAATATTCAACCACTATCTACTTTCCATATAAAACAGAGCATCGCACCATTCATTCAGATCTGATGTATCTAAGCACTTATCATAGAGAAGTAGGTTATATATAACATATTCAAGCACTAGAACATTCATATAAGTCAGATCAAACATCCATATACATCATTAGCGCAAAGCATAAACAAATCTGTCTATATCAAAGCACTTAACAAGTAAAGACATAAACACATCAAACATTGCACAAAGCAAAGAAACACAACATTTACGTGGTTCACCCCCACCCTGGGGCTACGTCCACCAACTCTTATTCTTTATTATCTTTGTCAAGATTCTTATAGGCACATAGCATCAAAATCCTACTTCACGGAAGATAGGAGATCTACACAGCTCGCTAGATCCTCCTTCCCCGAGTAGATCTAGGCACGCAGCCTTCCACAGCCTCTTACAATGACTTGCACTTAGCTCTACAAGTCTCACACAATATGCACAAAGCACTTACAATCCTTCAATCACATAGATATAGCACTTATCCATTCGTAACTTCTTCCTTATTACATTTCCTAGACATCTATTTATACTTTACAAAATGATGCAGGAGCATCCACACTTCAAAAAGAGAGCCAGCGTGGAGGAAAGAGAAGAATAGTTGGACAACACCCGCGCATACCTTTTTGAATTTCTTTGAAAATATGGTTGCGTCGTCGTTTGAATGAATACATTCATATGAAGCGCACTTGAAATGTAATGTAGATAAGAAGGCATTTAACAGTTTTAAATGCTAGTAGATAGGGTTAGCTGTAGATTAGACAGTTTCATTTCCAGGAGGGAAAACGAATATAGGCACCCTCCTTGTGTAATTGATTAGGATTTTTCAGCATTACCAGAAAGGAGCAAGAGGGAGAGAGAAAGCTGAGAACTTTTGAAGAACACCCATGTACAGATTGAATTAATAGAAGAAAGAATTTGATTCAATTCCATGGCTGCGTTTGAATTGTGTGTGTTGTTGATGTTATGTTGTTGCATACTTGCTTCTCTTTATATGCTTACCTTCTATATGCTGCGTACATGATTTCATATCAGGTTCGAAACCTGAGAGAATGAGGGAATAAGTTCCAATTGTTTCACTTTTCGAACCAGGAGATTCGTGCATAGAGTGCAGTAGAATTCCTCCGCATGGAGTGCGTTGAGGAGGTTCAGCAATGAAGCTCTTATTCTCGTCGACCAGTTTTGTGTTTTGTTATTCGAACCGTGCAGGCAAGTGAAGGTTGGACGTGAAGGCTCAGTAGCAAGTCTGAGAAAAGGGAAGGCCAGGATCACGGTGGCTGTGAGTCCCAGAGTCCAGGAAGACTTCAACACTTTGAAGGTTGTTGAATGTGGGCACAGATAGTGTGCTTAAGTCTCTGAAGGAGGCAGTGACAATTCAACTCAGGATGGATAGTTCCTCGTTCATATCGTAGGAACAGGCCTAGGAGAGATTCGAACCAAGGGAAAGCTTGGAAGCCGGAGGATTCACCAGAGGGAGAGAATCGACGACTTGGAAATTCTGGGAGGAATCGCGAAGTCCCGTGGATCGTCGGATTTGAGAGAAGTAGCGAAGGGTTAACCCTCGAGAGCTGGTAGAACCCGTTGGCCATCGGGAATTGGCATATCAGGGTTGGCGAGTGCAAGCATTGCATGCACGTCGAAATCGCGAGTTTTGATTTCCCGATTTACTCGGAGTCGTCGATCATCGGAGGGACAGGTGGCACGAGATCCCGAGGAGTCGGGACTCGACACTTCACCGTTTTCAAGGTCGAAGCGAGCACGGAGGAACTGCGAAGCCCCGAGTTGAGATGGGTCCCACAGAGACGGAGCGGAGGACGACACGTGGCATCACACATCGGCGTTCAGGGTTTTGAAAGGTGAGAAAATCGCCTCCTTTCATCTGCCGATTTCCCGATAGGGAAATCCCCGATACACAGGAGTGTTGACCGAAGACATCAGGGATCAGGATTCAGAGTTTCATATTGCACAGAAGGTACACACAAGGTTCACGAGTCCGTGAAACCCGATTTCCCGACTAGTGAAGGGGGAGATCACCGAGAAGAGCACTGTGGGTAAAAGACTCCCGAGGGGGTCAGAAGAGTTGTTAATTCTTCGGGCCGCGTTGTTGAAGGTCCTGGAGGAGCGACCGGCTGCTGCGAGAGCGGTCGACATCAAGTGGTATCAGAGTAGGAAGTGGAGCTCTCTTTGTTCAGGTAGCAGAGAGAAGAAGATACACCATGCCACCCAGAAGAGAGAGGCAATCTCCTGATCGTGAGGACAGGGATGCCCGAAGAAGGGGTAGGCCAGCAGGTAATGCTGAGATGGAACAAGAGATGAGAGATCTCTGAGCCAGACTTGAAGAAATAGAGACCACCCAGAGACGTGGTGCTGGTGTAGCAGAGTTCAGTGATCCTGAGATTGAAGAGGAAGCTGGACATGCTGAAGAAGAAGTCACGACAGAGGATGCATCAACCGAAAGGCTGATTAGAGCCATTTCGAGAATGAGCTCGAAGACGAAGATGGACATTCCCGTCTATGAGGGAATTCTAGATGTAGAGGAATTGCTGGATTGGATCCGAGCATTGGATACCTACTTCGATTACGAAGATATCGAAGAAGACAAGAAAATAAGGCATGTTGTTACCAAGATGAAGGGACATGCAGCCTTATGGTGGGACGAGCTGCAGGCAGACAGGTGTTCCAAAGGCAAACAAAAGATCAAAAGATGGGATCGGATGATCGCTAAGATGAAGGCGAAGTTCATCCCGAGAGATTACCAGATCACACTATTCAGGTGCATGCAGAACCTGAGACAGAAGCTGATGACGGTGAGAGAATACACCGAGGAGTTCTACAGCCTCAACATCAGAGCGGGTCATCAGGAGAGTGATGACGAAAAGGTGGCGAGATACCTGAATGGTTTGAGGTATGACATTCAGGACGAGCTGAGCATGGTCACCATCCAAACAGTTGAGGATGCGTACCAGATGGCTTTGAAAGCTGAAGAGAAGTTGAGCCGCAAGCAGGGACAGCGAGGGCGGGGCAGAAGCTAGCCCAGAGGCAAGACAGTTTCCCAAGAGAAAACTCAGAAGCCCAAGGAGGATTGGAAGAGGCCTCAGGGGAAAACTGAGAGAGGTGGAACCTCACAGCAGAAGAAACAAATTTCTGAGCCGAGGAGGCAGCAAGGTGATCAGCAAGGAGGATATGCTGATGCCAACACTTTTCCTCGTACCCGAGGTAGAGGTAGAGGACGTGGAGGAGTCATCACATGTTTCACATGTGGGAAAGATGGACACAAGGCCGTTGACTATCCAGAGAGGAAGGTGGACAGAGGAAAATCTCACGTCGCTGAGGCGTAGAGGCGAGACGTTGAGGATGAAAACACTGGAAGTGGGGAGTCACTGACAGTGCACAAGGCTCTCTTGAAACCTGAGAGAGAGATGGACAGCTCAGCGCAGAGATGCAGACTGTTCCGGACGACTTGCAAAACCAAGGGATGGAAATGCAAGGTCATAATGGATAGCGGAAGCACCGATAATCTCGTTTCGACTGAGATGGTGGAAAATCTGGAGCTGAAAACGAACAAACACCCGAGTCCCTATAAGGTGACATGGCTACAGAAAGGACACCAAGTATGTGTTACAAGGCAATGCTTGGTCAATTTTAAAATGGGTGAATATAAGGATGAAATCCTGTGTGATGTCATTCCCATGGATGTCTGTCATGTTTTATTGGGTAGACCTTGGCAGTATGACCGACATATTGTTCATGATGGGAGAATGAACACATACACCTTGGAGAAGGATGGGAGATCACATACATTGCATATGGTAAAGGATAAGGAAGTGAAGTCGGAAGTGAGCAATACCATACTTCTCATGAGTGGGAAGGAACTTCTCACAGAGCTGGAGAAGGATGAAGATCCACAGTTCTTTGTTGTCAGGAAGCCAAGAATTGTCCTGACAAGAACAAGAGTGGACGACTTGCCGAAATATATTTAGGAACTGCTTGGAGAGTTCACTGACATCATCGTGGACGAACTACCTCGTTCGTTGCCACCGGTGAGGAGTGTGAGTCACCACATTGACCTCATACCCGGAGCAAGTTTTCCAAATAAGGCAGTGTATAGGTTGACACCTCAGGAGAATGAGGAGGTCAAAAGGCAGGTACAGGATTTACAGGATAAGGGACTAGTCAGGGAGAGTCTTAGTCTGTGTGTCGTTCCAACGGTACTAAGTCTGAAGAAGGATGGAGGCTGGAGAATGTGTACAGACTCCAGGGCGATAAATAAGATTACCA
>SNQJ01S0183057.1:5924-19048 GCA_010110895.2 Picea sitchensis | reverse complement strand
ACCGAGATCACATTTTAATTTGAGATCGATGACTTAAAATTCATCCTAGATTCAGAGCTTTTCAAAGTTTGACAAAATTTTGTGAAGTAAGAACATTTTTGTAGTTCACTTATAAAGAAAATTGTCGATCATTGATGGAGCTTTTTGGCGTTTGGCGAAGTTTGGGGAATCAACTATTTAGATCACATTGATCGATGGTTGAGATTCATCTGCAAATTTGGCAAAGTTCATCAAATCAACGATCAATATCGCATTGGTCTTGAGATCAATGGTCTAGATCCAACACAAAATTGGTCAGAAATATCTAAGTTAAATAAGTTTTGCAATGTGAAAGGAATTATGTCGATCATCGATGGAGCTTTTCAGAGTTCGACGAAGTTGGAACAAATTGTAGTGAAAAGAAAATCTTCCATCTTTTGGGACATCAAACATTGATGGTTCATCACACATCTTTTGGGTTCAGTTGGTCAAGAGGTCAACCTACATCTGGATACAATCGGTCGTGCGATCAACCAACACACTACGCTAGTCAATAGAGTAGTCAACATGCATGTCGATCAGACAATCGACCAACAGTCAAAGATATCCCCACGATGGATCAACTAGCCCAACAATCGACTACGAGTTGGACGTGTAGGCGGTCGAGTTTAGCATCCTTGTCAAGCTGACTCAATAGAGCGGATTTGGTAGAGTCAACTCTAACAACCAACAGTTACATGTGGAAATTTTCTTCCGAATTCTATGGAAGTTAGTTAGATCTTGAGACTATAAAAACAGACCCCTTGTCATGGATGGAGATTGTGCATTAGATCATGCAGATCAAGATGTGCAACATGCACTATGATGTTATGATCATAGTGCACTTTGTTTAAGTATTGTAAGAATGTCTTTAGAGACCACCACTTGTCTTCGAAATTTTTGTTCCTCTTCCATTATCTACAGAACAATGTCCTTTGTTTCATGTCATGTTCCACCCCATTCCCCAACATGGTATTAGAGATGATGGTTTAAAACCTCGACCTGTTATCTACAAACCTTGTTGAGTCTAATATATTGTGTGATTGACTCTAGGCCGGTGGTTTGTTGATTAGAACTTATTGAAACAGACCAGTTTGTCTAGATATCGAAGATGGCTTCAAAGATTGATCATGTTGTTCTAAATGGATCAAATTATGCAGTATTGGCACTGGATATGGAAACCCTACTGAAAAGTAAAGGACTCTGGGAGTATACGAAGGTTGCAATTCCAAATCCAACAAACGACTAGGGAAAGTTTGATGTTGATGGCAAGAAGGATGAGGATGTAGGAGTCATTATGACCTACATCTCATGGGAGATTTGATTTCACCTCATTGGAATCAACTATCGTCATCAAGTCTAGAAGAATTTGAATTCCTTGTTCGATCGAGTCGACAAGAGCCATGTCATGTAGTTGGAGAAAGAGTTGATCTATCTCGATCCTCATTCCTTTGAGAGAATGGAGGACTATTTGGCATGTGTCAAGGAACTCTAGTTGAAATTGGACGAATGTGGAAAGAAATATCAAAAGAAGGATGAACGACTCATCAAGTTGGTCCCGATGAATTTGAGAACATCGTTCAACGTGTTTGAATCGACTTTCCGCACCAACTGGAAAACACACAAGGAAGATGGCAAGGTTACACCTTTAAAGCTTTATGTGGTCTTTTGATTATTGATCGAGATAGATTTCTTGGAGAAGGTAAGCTTGGTGGTAAACACCAGGCCCACTTGCTCAAGGGAAAGGGAAAGATGGATACAAGGAATAGAGTGCAGTTTGATGCCTTTGCACAGAAACATGCATATCATGACCAGAAACCCTAGAGACAACCACAACGAACTCAAAAGAAGAAGACATGTAAGTATTATGGAAATACTAGACATGTGGAGAAAAATTGTTATAAGAAGAAAGACGATTTAGAGGAGAAGGTTAAATGCCTTGAAGGAGGCATGTTTGTTGTTCGTTGACCCGCTCATAATTTCACCTTCCAAGTCAGAACTTTTGAGGCCTTGTTGTCTCATTATGCACAGAATGAATGGGTAGTTGACTCTGGGTGCACTCATCACATGGAAAAAGATGTCTCTTTGTTTACAAGACTAAATAAAGCTAAGGAGAGTAAAATCTATGTTGTTGATGATTTTGCTTTGGATGCTATTGGTTAGGGTGGTGTTGCTTGTCAACATGGAAAGATTGTTGACATCTATCTTTTGCCAAATCTCAGTGCCAATCTATTGTTTGTTTCTCAGTTAAAATAGATATGAAATATTATGGAATTTTGGTCAGATCGATTCTATGTTCATGATTTGAAGAAAGGTAAGTTGATTATCACTAACAGGCTTCTCAACCCGACGAACAATTTGTACAAGTTTTGTGACTCGACTCAAACTGGACCCGGATCGACTGCACTTGTTTCTCACACTAATGAAAGAAGTCAAATTTAGCATGAGCGACTCATACATCTGAATTTTTGAAGTCTACAGGCACCAACAACTCAAAACATGGTTGTTGGTTTGCTGAAGGTGTTTCCCCCTAAAAGAGTCTATAAGGGTTGTGCACTTGGGAAGCATCATCGGGCACTGTTCAACTCTGGGAAAGTGTGGCAAGCACATAACATACTGGAATTGGTTCACAGTGATGTCCGTTGCATCAATTTACCTTTACTGGCACGTGCAAGGTACATTTTGACTTTCATTGGTGATTTCTCTCACTTCACATGGGTCTTTTTCCTGAAAAATAAGAACCCTGTCTTTAAAAAGTTCAAGGAGTTTCAGGCCTTTGCTGAAAAGAAATGTGATTGACCCATCAAATGCTCGAGATAAGAAAATGGTGGTGAGTATGTAAATTGACCTTTTGAAGAATACCTACTTTGATCTAGTATTGAATGGCAATAGTCGATTCCTCACACTCCACAACATAATGGTGTCACAGAACGTAAAAATCAGACGTTAGTCGAAATGGTTAGATGTCTTTTGTAGATTAAAGACCTGCCTCCTCGCTTCTAGGTTGAAGTGGTGTATTATGCAAATCATTTGCTCAATCGCATCTCAACTAGATTTGTTGCTTCCATGACTCCAGTCGAACGATGGTATGGGAAGAAGCCTTCAGTTGGCCACCTTCATGTGTTTGGATGTGTTTCCTGGGCTCACATTCTTGATGATTACAAAAATATGTTGGATGGAAAGATCCATGCTTGCATCATGATAGGCTACTCTGAAGAGTTCAAAGCCTATCGATTGTTTGACCCTGTCAAATGGTAAATCATTATCAGACGAAATGTTCGGTTCGATGATAAGTCTTCTGGTGTTAAGTTGTTAAATTCCCCTTTTGGATTGCTACAAGATGGCCCCTTTGAAGTTGTCTCTGACATTCGTGCTCCTTTTCCATACTTTAGTCCCTTGATTGGACAATCGAAATTTCTCCCTATTTCGACTAGACTGTCAACCTCCAAGTCGACTAATCTGTCGTCCTCTATTTTGACTAGTCTGTCGATTGAAGACCCTCCTACTTCTGATTGACCTACTGAAGTGAACCAAAGTTCACCTATTTATTTTCTACCCTGATAGGCTGCCAAGACAATTAAAGCCTTTGCCTTGATGACTCGTGTACTTGAAACTTATGACCCAGTTACCTACTCAGATGTTGAAGGAAGACATGAATGGGAGTAGGCCATGAAGACAAAAATTGATTCTTTGACGAAGAATCAGACTTGGGACTTGGTTCCCCAACCACAAGGAAAGAACATTATGAAGTGTCGATGGGTCTACAAGAGCAAATTTACCTGTGAAGGTGTTGTTTAGCAACATAAAACACGCCTAGTTGCAAAGGTATTTTCTCAACAAGAAGGAATCGACTACACTGAAACCTTTGCCCCTGTCGCAAAGATGAACTTTGTTCAATCGATTCTTTCCTTTGTTGCTCGTTTTGGATGGAAAATCTATCAGATGGATGTGAAGAGTGTTTTTCTTCATGGAGACCCGTCTAAAGAAATTTCCATGGAACAACCACCTGGTTTTATGACAGATTCAAATTTGGCTTGTCGACTCAAGAAGTTGCTTTATGGTTTGAAGCAACCCCCCCGAGCTTGGTATGCTAAGATCGACAATTTCTTTCTTTGACTTGGTTTCAAACGGTGTGAATCTGATCACAACTTGTATGTTCTCCACACCAATGAAGACAATTTGATTGTTTTTGTATATGTGTATGACTTACTCAATACTAGAAATAATAATGCTCTCATCCTTAGATTCAAGAAACAACTTGTTGACTCCTTTGACATGACAGATCTTGGTACTCTGCATGATTTTTTGGGTCTTCAAGTATTACCACTTTGTGATGGATTTTTCATTTTTCAATCTAAATATGTGATGGATTTGTTGACACGTTTTAATATGGTTGATTGCAAGCCTTGTGCTACTTCTTTTTAGTCGGGAGTAAATCTTACCAAAACCTGTCAAACACCCGTAGTCGATGCTACACTCTATCGACAATTGGTTGACTATCTTATTTATCTTGGTCGACAGTCTTATTTATCTTACTCGTAGTTGACGTGACATTTCCTTTGTTGTTGGTGTTGTTTCTCAGTTTCTACATGACCCCAAAGAAATGTAATGTACCCAACCACCAGGTTGGGCCATGTTACCTCAAATATGCCCACCAAGAACGCTTTGCAGTTAACTTGTAACATACCCGATACAGAAAATACTAAAACAATTTGCTTAGATATAGATCTGAAACGTACGCATTGCCAAGGTAGTTTCAAATTCACCCTCTTAGATTGATTATGATTTTTTTTTCCATTCTTTAAAATCAAGAAACATGGATTCAACACATGCAATTAACAAGAAAATGTTAAACCATCCAAGAAAAGAACGACATGCCATGCACAACAAATAACTAGCAAGCATGCACACGGAAATACCGCGTAGAGATAAATAAATACACAACAGAATATACATTATACATAAAACATAGAGAGTGATTATCTTTTTAATTAAACATTCACCAACTAGCTGCAGACCAAGGACGTTCCTCCCAACCATAAACACTATTGTTCATCCACTATCAACAACAATGTCACCTTCGAGCCAGGGCTATGAATCCACAAGGTCGAGTCCTAGGCCAAATATAAAACACACCAGTTAGATAATAGGCTTTGAGGTTTTCCCAATCACACACCAATCATAATTCCCAACTCTCTTCCCCTACAACTTGCACAACCCAAAGAAATGAACCCCTTTATCTTCCATGCAATCCCTCAGGCTATTCCATTTCTCTCTGGGGCTCCAAGGCTACTGGTCAGGAAATATCAATGCTGGAAACTTCAAGGATTCTCATTTGTGGACAGTTCTTATAGAACTTCCATCAATCTCATGCACATTGGCATCCATTCCCTCCTAGAATGATCTGTAATTCCTCACAACCATCTAGCAATGGCTCTCTACCTCCATCCATTTGTTTCCATGCCAGAACCAAAAGCACACGAATGAACCATAATGAGTGAATGATTAACCATGAGTGAAGAACCAAACAAAAGAGTGTAAGAGTGAACCCTCAAACAACCCAAAGAGTGGTTTATATATTTACTTGGAAATCAAGAACCACATGGCCTCCCCCAAGAATCTCATGTAACCACTTCCTCAAATAAAACCAAGATGGGTGAATAAAAATATAATAAAAATACTTAGCCCCTTTAGTCCCCTTTTTCATGGAATCATAGCCCCCTATCTTGTTCGTCCTTGTTTGTCCTACAACCAACGATGTATTTTATTAATATATACACAAGTATTGCATTTCCTAAGCACTCTGACCCCTTTTCAACTTTATTGGCTCACCAGCTTAAGTCACATTTATATAATACATTCTAGTCATAGGGATTAAGACTGGGGTGTTACATCTCCCTCCTCTTATTTTGGCACGGTCCTCAGTGCAGAACACCATTTTGGTGTTCTTAATATTACAACACTAGGCTCACAAGCCCTTAATCAACATATGAAGTCCATCCAATGTTCATATACACATGCACTCTGGCCTAAAAAAATGCATACATGGGCACTCCGACCCAAAACATGTGCAAGGATTTTTACAATTTTATATTTCTGGCAGTAGTTCCAACTGGCAAGCTCTCCTTCCCTATTAGCATGCACAACCCAAGAAGTATAACCCCCCTTCTCTGCTCTACATTCCTTCATGTTGTACCACTTCTCTTCAAGGCTTCAGTGCACTCGACAAGGAAGTTTCAGAGTTACGGCTCCAAGAATTTCAGCTGCAACAAGTCCACTAGATTTTCTTCATTCCATGCCTTTGTCATTGAGCTCAATTTCCTCTTGGTGCTCTTCTTCCCAAGCTTTCATATTCAATAGCCAACATCTCATCTGTATTACACACATACAATCATCATGATGTATCATCATAACAATTTCCAATCATAAATGTCAAATATGTTTTATATAGGAAAACAAAATTTCCAAGCATGAGCTTCTAGCTGATAATTTGTTTGGCTCTTGCAGCAGTAGATATCCATCTTTATTATGGCTTACAACAGTGCCATTCCCAAGACCATTCTTCCTGCAATTTTCTTAACCTTCACTCAGACAAACCAACTGTTAGCATATCATAACAATTTTTAATTTCCCAAATCTGTTTATATAGGAAAATAAAATTCCCCAAGCATGAGATTTATGCTCATAATGTTTGGCTCTTGTAGCAGTAGGCATTGGTCTTCTTTATGGGTTTACATCCTTGCCATATCCAAGACCATTCTTGTTGCAATTTCCTCAATTTATACTCAGCCAAACAAATTGTCAGTAATTTTTAAATTCTAATTCCCAAAATTGTTTTATACAGAAAAAATTAAATTTCTAGCCATGATCTTTTGTTCATAATGTTTGGCTCTTGCAACAATAGAGACCAGTCTTCCTTATGGGCTTACATTATTTCCATATCCAAGACCACTCCACCTGCAATTTTTCTCATCTTACATGCAACCAAGCATATTGTCAGTAACTCATGTACAATGGCAACAAGTGATCTTAGAATTGTTTACAACTACAATTCATTTACTTCCACCCATTCTTGACATTAAATGGAATTCAACTATTAACTTGAATGAACCCATCATTCTCTACACATGTATCATCAACCAATATTTTCTTTCTTCCATCCAGAAATATTTTTATTACTCCATTCCCCTGACAAATCTTTTCCATAATTCATCATTATGTAACCACATTAACCTGCACTTTCTTGTTGCAATATCTAACAGCTCCTGAAGTGTTCTCAACTTCATGAGTTAGCAATACTTACAACATTTCAGCTATTAGCATAATCATTTCTATGTCATATAATATAAACATGCATTCAATAATTCATTTAATACCACTTGAAACATTTTCAACAGCTCCAAAAAGTGATCTCAAAATTGTAACAAACAGCAATTCAATCACCTTGAGCTAGTATTCATATTAAACACAATGAAACTATCCATCATTATGCATTTTCATCACCACAGGATTTTCATAATGAAACAAATAATTACTAATAACATAACAATCGATGTGCTAATACCCATGGTCACATCTACACAAGACATCCCTGCATTGACTACATAATACTACATAACTATGTCATGCACTCCACCACGGTGAGTTGGAAGGTCTGGCCAATGCCTCAACACATCATCCAGACTCTTCTCAATATTGCCCAACTTTTTGGATACCCTCCTCTTGAACCCATACACAACACGAGGAGATATAATTCCTAAGTGCACTTCAGTGTCGGTAAAGAGGTTGCAGTCCAAACATCAACTATACAGGGGAAACCATTGAGCACTCACATAGTGTTATAGCCCTTCCATATCCAACCATATCATGGTCTGACACATGACTAGCTCTATGGTTATTCATTGTTATAGCAGGAGTATGTCTCATGATTTGACCTGGTTATGATCTCATAACCAATCATAACACAATATGCAACTAATACTTTATCTAAATGCATTCTAACATCAACAACATTTACATGCGTCAGGCCTTCAACCATTACATATTAATTTAAATCTTGAAAAATTAATTGAGGGAATTCTTACCTCAATTCCATTTAACATCGGAAGCAACCAAATGCATACATGCATGGCTATTATCAACCTACTTGATGCTACATGATCGGATGGTATTCGTAGAAGCTCGCATGCTTCCTCCTCCATCCTTTTGATAACCATTCCTACAACCCCCATGGGTCTTCACATAGATGGAAGTCATAAGGAGTAGCAACATCTATATATTTAACTAGGATATATGATTTTTCATGAATACATAATCCCTCATCAGTCATACTTAATTTCCATAACATCATTATTGCATGTATATAACAACAAACTATTCTAAGTCCATGAGCATGCCATATGCATATCCAAGCATGTACACATGCACAAATGCACATCCATATGCACCAAGCATTCATTGTCCATAAGCCTACAAATGCATATGCATTTTAACTTCATTGTATGCATCATGCCCTCTAATGCATTTATGTTTCAGTTCACTATTTTATTTATTTATGTTGTAGCTGGTTTTCCTTGAGTTTCTTCAGATCTTTGCTACCTTGTGCACTCCCAATCTGCTCATCTGTGCTACTGTTTCCTAGTTTGAACACTTTCCAGCCAAGTTCCACTTGGCCATTCTGCAATCCAACCAATGTGTTATATTTGTAGCAACCTCTCTTAGGCATTCATACCCAAAATTTTCCTTAATGAAACATTCGATCACCTTGGAATGAGGTAGCTCACAACATTCCATCACTCTACTATCACAACATCCTTTAATTCAACTTACCCATAATCACTCCACATACCTACCATTACTTCTAGTTGTCCATTGGAATTCCTAATTTTGGGAAAATATTTCTCTTCACTTCATTTAACAATTCCTTGTGAAGCCATACTTTTCCCACTCAAGACCATTCCCAATGGAAGTCTATTTTCATTTAGTGGCACTTTTCAAGTGAAAGAACCTTCATTATTTTATCCCCGATTTCTCTGCATTGGTATCCTACTTCCACTATGAACTATGATATCAGAAGTGGATTTCTTAATCATAGTACTTTTAGAAAAATAACTAAATCATAGCTAGAAAATCCTTCCTAGGCACTCTTGTGCTTGGCACATAGAGATTATTCATACCTCATCTCCTAAGCTCATTGTTCTCTTTCACATCAAGCTTGCACATATCTACACATCTCTACCTTTAAGGCTACAAAGTCTTACTTTTCCTTTTTATGCCCATTAATGACATTATTCACCTATTGGCTTATGTCCTATGTGAGGATTCTTGTTGTTGTGCCTTGCAATTCATTCATACTCTTGGACAATTGACTAATAATCCTTTAGTTCTACTCTTCTTGAGTTATTTATCCACTTTTCATTATTTGCCATGTAGCTCTTTATTGCATCAACCAACTTCTACAAGCTCTGTCATGCTTCCATGAATTTGATATCCAATCCTAGGCTTGAATTTATTTGATTATACCTCTAATTCTACAAAATGTGCAAGCAAACATTTTTTTAGAATTATGCATATTATTGAAATTTGTCAATTAATGCTACATGTCATTTTTCTACTCAACTAATGAAGAAATATATCATAGTTCTCCAAATTGTAATATTTCCAGGTTATTCTCTAATAAATAAACTTTCCAACGACTATACTCATTCCCCAATCCGATATTTGATCTAAAATTTATGGCTTTCTGAAAAATCCATTTTCACCCCATTTGTCCATTTTCTTCACTGGTGCAATTTTATTGAAAGGCCAACTTCTGTCAACTGCAGAAGAAACTAAGTCAGGAAATAGAGAAACTTTTGTATGAGAAATAGATAAAAATAATGATAGTTAATTCATAACAACTCTTAGATTTTCAATCTGATGCTCCAGTAAAAAACGACAACAATATGGAATCTGCAACTTTATCGGTTTTTGCCCCTTTCCAGACTTAGAATTTTTAGCAAAATTGGCTAACTCTCAATTTGTGCACTTTTGAAAAAATTTCACCAAAACAAAGTTCTTTGTCTTGCTGAGTATATAAAAAATTAAGTAAATAAAATTTTCCATTTTTGTGATCTGGAGTCGCTTTTCTTCCTCTGAAAATCTCAAAAATCCCCAAAAAGTGGCATAGAATAGTGGATTTTGGTATATTTCAGCATCCCCATTCCAATCCCCATAGAATTTATTCAATTCCTTCATGGGTTATTTATGTGTCTAATTTTTAGACTCTCTCCAAGAATTGCATCTTAACCTGGATCTCTGCCAATGATATGGACCCAGATCTTTAAAAACCATTATTTTACATTTTTTGACAAATCCATGCAAAATTGGACAAGGGCCCCCTCTGACACTTTTTTATATCTCCTCTTTGCAGACAAAATACATAAGTTTCATCCCAATCTGACTTAATATTCTCCAGTTATGGACAAAATAAGAAAAATGGCTCCAGACTTGTTTTTTTGTTTTTTAAATTGATGTATAGTTTTGCCTATGTGGCAATATGCACAATTGGTTTCAAATCGAAAGAGATTTGGGTTGTTGATCTGCTCTAATTACCTCAATTTCTGACCTGGTTGTCGGTTGTTGGCCCCTTTCCTTGGCATTCGGTCACAACACATCTCTGAACCAGTCGACCCGACCGTCGACGATTCCCATTGGTGGATGAAACGCTCTCTCAATTTGGCACCCAACTATCAACCCATTGAACATTGACTGATGAAATTCTTCTCCAATTCGGTCGACCCGACCATTGGTCATCGACCATTTCTTTAGTGATGTGGCATGACATGTGGATGTTGACGTGGAATGACACGTAGACTCTAACATGGAATTCTGGCTGACACGACATGACACATGGATGTTGATGTGGAATGACACGTCATTACCCTATTTCCTTCATCAACCATCGATCGTTTCTCCTGGACGACTCGACACTTCACCAACCTGGACGACGCCCAACCATCGGCCCATCGACCATTGGTGCTTTCTCTCACTTGATCAGACCACTTTACTAAATCGGTCAACCCAACCGTCGGCCCATCGACCCATCGACCATTTCCCTTGAACGACTAAAAATACTTCGTTGAATCCGGTCGACCCAACCATCGGCCCGTCGACCATTTCTTTTGGACGACTAAAAAAAATTTGCTAATCCAGTTAACCTAACCGTCAACCCATCGACCCGTCGGCCAATTCCCTTGGATGACTAAAAATGCTTCGCCAATCTGGCCAACCCGATTGTTGGTCCATCGACTCGTCGACCATTTTCCTTGGCTAACTCTACCAGTTAGAAAAAATTTCGACCAACTCCCGACAAATTTGGACCGTCGATCTAACATTCAAAATGATCGTGGTTATCGATCTGTTCCCAACTCCCATCAACCAAAAATGAATCTAGACCATCGATCAGACTCATTTTCTCAACTTCTGAAAATGAATCTCGACCGTCAATTTGGTAAATTTGCAAAGCTTAGAAAACATTAGAAATTTTTAAAATTTTCAAGGATGAATCTAGGCCATTGATCTCGAGATCAAACACGATCTCAATTGTCGATTCATAGAACTCTGGTTAGTGCTACAACAACCATTAAAACTCAAAATTTTGACCTTGCAGGTCGAATCTAACTTTGCAACTTTGCAGATCGACTCCATTAAACTTCTTAGACAATCTTGAATCATTTAAACTTGTATCTGGTCACAAATTTGGGGATTTTCTCTCTAATTTTCTACCATTTCCCCCATATTTGCACAAACTAAATCCGTGACTGCGAATCTTCCCAATTCACACTCATCCTAGCCCATACTAGTCTAGTGTTGAACTAGAAGCTTTGATACCAATTTGTAACATACCCAGCCACCAGGTTGGGTCACATTACCTAAAATACGCCCACAAAGAACACTTTGCGGCTAACTTGTAACATACCTGGTACAACAAATACTAAAATGATTTGCCCGAATATAGATCTGAAACATGCCCATTGCCCGAGTACTTTTAGATTTGCCCTCTTAGATTGATTACAAATTTTTGTTCCATTCTTTAAAATTAAGAAACATGGATTCAACACATGCAATTAAAAATAACATGTTAAACTATCCAAGAAAAGAACGACATGCCATGCAAAACAAATAACTAGCAAGCATGCACACGGAAATACCTCCCAGAGATAAATAAATACACAACATAATATACATTATACAGACAACACAAAGAGCACTTATCTTTTCAATTAAACATTCACAATTGGTTGTAGACCAAAGACGTTCCTCCCAACCATAGACACTACTATTCATCCATTATTAACGACAATGTCACCCCTGATCTAGGGCTATGAATCCACAAGGATGAGTCCTCAACCAAATATAACACACACTAGTTAGCTAACAAACTCTCATGTTTTCCCATTCACACAACAATCATAATTCCCAACTCTCTTCCCCTATATCCTACACAACCCAAAGAAATGAACCCCTTTCTCTAGGGCTCCAATGCTACTGGTCAAGAAATCTCAATGCTGGAAACTCCAAGGATTCCTAGTCGTGGATAGTTCTTTCAAAACTTCCATCAATCTCATGCACATTGGCATCCATTCCCTCCTAGAATGATCAATAATTCCTCACAACCATCTAATAATGGCTCTCTACCTCCAACCATTCGTTTTCATGCCCAGACCAAGAGCACATGAATGAACCAAAATGAGTGAATGATTAACCATGAATGAAAAGGAAATAGTGTAAGAGTGAATCCCTAAACAACCCAAAGAGTGGTTTATATACTTACTTGAAAATTAATAACCACACAATCTCCCCAAAGAAGCTCATGTAACCACTTCCTCAAATAAAACCAAGATGGGTGAATAAAAATATAATAAAAATACTTGGCCCCTTTAGTCCCCTCTCTTGTGGAATCATAGCCACTTTACCAGGCACTCCAGATCCTTTTCAACTTTACCAACTCACCAGCCTAAGTCACATTTATATAATACATTGTAGTCATAGGGATTAAAACCGAGGTGTTACAAGAAAGTCAGTGGAAAGCAGTTACACAAATTGTTTGTTATCTAAAGGGTACC
>SNQJ01S0183056.1:3516-22546 GCA_010110895.2 Picea sitchensis | reverse complement strand
ACTATATAAAATCTTTAAAAATTTGAATATTTTAATAAAATATGGTCAACATTTTATATTTGGCATTTTAAGAATTAGTAAGATTCACCAATGTTTCTACACTTTAAATTACTTTAAATTAAGTATGATCCTTAAAAATTTCCCTTCTAAAGAACCTCATAAGATTATCCTTATCTAGGCTTTTTACAATATGGCCAACATTTTATATTTGACATTTTAAGAATTACTAAGATTCACCAAGGTTTCTACACTTTAAATTAAGTATGATCCTTAAAAATTTCCCTTTATCCGGCTCTCTGGGGTTTCTAGGTCAGGTCCATCACAGTGTCTATCTATGCCCTTTGTTAGTTAAACTTCTTTGTTAGCATGACACTCTCAAGGACCAGAGAAAAGAAGCAACAATTCCAGTACAATTTTTTTGACTACAATGTTTTTGGAAGCAATTAAGTATGTATGCCACAAACAAGCTGCTAAACTCACCCACCTGTGTGAATGGAAACAACTTGGGCATCAAACGCTTGACCTTTGAGCAGCTCCCATTTTCCTGGCAAAATGTGCTCCGTTTTAGCATAAACATCCTCTTCCTATGAACTATCCAGTCTCGGGATGCCAAATGTAGGGCCAACTCTTGCCTTACATCATGCTGAGAAAAATACAGCTCAGAAGCACATTCATAATTGATTGCTCGACTCCTGGTATATCCAATTACCAAGAACACACAATGTATAAGAGAAGAAGCCAATATCAAAGATCTGGAGCACACAACAAATAGAAGACCAGGCACTTACCTGAGATTGATTGTTAAATTCAACAGATTCCTACTTGCAAGTTCCAACAAGACGACAAAAGCATAGTGCCAATCCATCTTTCACACATAAACTCAAATGTCCAATAATGCATCCACATATATTTTTCTATCCTCTGGAAAGGACCCCAAGTCTAAGAAGCACTCATGTGCTTCCTAGCATCCAAGACATCAATACTGCTTTCCAAGCATCTATGAATCCCTTCTTTCTGATAATTTGATATTGACTTCCCATTTAGAAGATTGTTCTTGGCACTCTCCCACACTGGGCAAGGCTCACCATGCAGAGAGCTTCTGATCACCTTCAGAGCAACTGGCAAGCCTTTACATTTTGCTTGCACCTGTGATTCATACATCAACAACAATAAGTGGAAACACTAATAATAATAATAATAATAATCTAATTTTGGAAACACTAATAATAATCTAATTTTAAGGCCATGGCCAAGCCAAACACCAAATTGGTGTATGAGACCCCATGTTTGTGGGACAAGGGACCCCTTGACGTCAATCAAACCCAATCAAACACGTATTTTTGTTGTTGAAAGCAAGAATCTCTTGCCTATAATAAGATTAAAATCCCATTCATAGATTTTGTTTTGTCGCTTATGAAGATGAATGTATCGCTTTTTTGGAAAAATTGATTCTATTAAAGAACTAATGAGTATATGTCTAGAATCTTTTTAAATGGACCATTGATTCCAGCGTCATCAATAGAGTAGTAAGTATGAATGTGGAATGAAATCCAATCATAGGGATATGCCACTATAGCTTGTAATTTGAGACATTTCAGCATGATGGTGTATATTGAAATCACCAAACTTAGTATAATAATGTATTGCATATGTTAGAATTGCAAACACGGAAAACACAATTCACAATGATAATTAACAATCACACATATAGGGAACACAGGGATTTCACGTGGTTCACCCAAACGTTGGGCTACGTCCCCCAAGCATAGGCATCGGTTGTCTTATTATTCAGATCATGGAGATTACATTAGCTCACTCACACTCAATCATTTTGCCTCTACAGGCTTACATGAATTTATACATTCACAGAGGAAACTGATTAATGAATGCAATCCCTATCCATATTCTAACTTGGTCTATTTGGTTGTAACCAACGCAGAATAATAGGATCCAAATCTGTTCTTGGTAATTTGTTGTTACCAAATCTCAACAATCTCCACCTTGACAACAATTAACCTGATACCTTGCTCCTTCCTTTTGTTCATCACCTTTTCTGCAAGCCAAGAGAAGCCAAGCACCACTGCAGCTTCTCTAATAAAACTGGTTTCATGATCTCGCCTATGTGACTTGCACAAGTTTGGATTTCCTGAGGGGTCACTCCACCTCCAACATGTCTTCCACAATTGTGTTGTGAGACATATTTAGTGATAGATCTCCTCCTATCCAAAACACCTGTAAAATCTACATTACAATTATCGCGGACCATCTCAGTGTAACCATTATAGGTGACATTTGTGCTTCTCAAACGCTGAAGCACCCATTTCACTGCAGCACCTGAATCTGTCACATATCTGACAACATCATTAGCATGTGAAACATCTGGTCTTAACCATTTCATCGCATACAACAAACCTCCTACTGAACTTACACGAGACATAACCTTTTCTTCTTTATAGACAGGCCCTATGCTTGAAGAAAACTTATAATGGAAAGCAAGAGGGATAAAAACTGGTTTTACAATGTTCATATTGAACTCCAACCACAACTTACCATTACCATGTTTGTGTACTTCCATGCCCATAATTTGTTTTGCTGCTCCTCGATCCCTCATCTGAATTGTCCTGTCCACCTGAGTCATTTTCTTACTGATTTTATCCATGCTTCGGCTTGCATCGAGCATATCATCAGCAAAGAACATCAAGACTGTGAATGTACTATAAACCGTATAGTCATTCCTACCCTTTGAAAAATTCGGACTCACTATGAAGGATTCAAAGCTCTTGTATATTTGCCAAGGTACCAGTAGGCCATACAATGAATTTTCTAGCATGCAAACAAATTTACCGTTGCGATCTTGAATCAACCCTTTTGATTGTTCCATACATACTATATCTCTATCAATGATGACCTTGTGAGAATTAGGATCCCACACACAACATCCATTTATACCATCATCATAACTTGCAGAGATATAAAACAAGTAGGAATTCAAAAATAAAGATTTTAAGTCTGGAAATGATTTACCGCTTACCAGTACCTGCAATTATTTCTTGCTCTTATGACCTTGATGCTTCTGCCATAAACAAGAAGATACATCTGTCACTTCAGATGCCACTTCATTACTCCCTTCCAGCTTATAAAGGTTATCAATCTTTGTTGCCTTCATCACTACTAAATTACCTTTCGACAATGTGAGTGCTCCACCTTGACCTGTATACTTATATCCACAAGAATCCAACACTCCCAATGAAATCAAATTTGACTTAAGCTCAGGTACATATCTAACATACGTTAATTCCCTAACAATACCATCGAACATCCTGATTCTAATACTACCAACCCCAACAGTTTTACAGGGAATACCATTTCCCATAAACACTACACCCTCATCAACAGATTGGTAAGAAATGAATCAATTTCTATGTGAGCACATGTGGTGGGAGGCACCTGAATCTAATTGCCATTCTTCTTGATATTGTAAATTACTAGAAACGGATAAAACTTGATCAATCATGCCTGAATTTGTTACAGCCAAATTTGCTTCTTTCGTAGAGTTTTCCTCAGATTCCTTTCTTTTCCAACAATCTTTCTTGAGATGTCTTGTTTTGCCACAGTACCAACATTTTTCTTTACCCTTTCTGTGTCTTGACTTAGATCGAGAAAAACTTCTCTCATTCTTCTCTTTAGTTCGAACTCTGACCAGCATCGCCTCTGAAGTTAAGGTTTCTTTACTAGATTTTCCCCTCATCTCCTCAGCCAACAAAGCTCCCACAACAGAGTCATAATCTAAATTTTTTGTTGAGCTAAAGCTAATAGAGGTGACTAGATTATCCCAAGATTCAGGCAACGAACACAATAGTGTAATAGCCTTATCTTCATCTTCGAATTTAACTTCCATACTAGTCAATTGAACTATAAGGGTATTGAAGGTATTTAATGTTGGGTATGTGTTATATTCTTTGCATGTGTGTGTGTGGGCGCGTAAGATATGACAACTGTGTTTGATGATCCCTCGTACTAGTTCTTTTTTTGTGTTGTGTGCATCGGGCACTTTCCTAGCGGGGTCCCAGGGGGGGGGCAGGTATGCCCCCCCTGGTTACGCACAGCGTTCGGCAACGGGCGGCCCCAAAAAAAAAATTTGGGCGGTTTTTATTGTTTTTACCGGATTTTGCTATTTTTAGCGGTTTTGTAAATTAATCCCGGATTAAGGGATTAGGGTTTTGGTATCTACGAAATACCTAAAAAAATTGTTTATATTGTATGGTGAATGGTGAAATTCGAGATAATGAATATAAGAAAGGTTTTCCCGGTTGAGGGTTTCCAGTATAAAATATCTGTGTACTCTGTGTATGAGCCATTGATTAAATTCTATTTTTCTTAAGAATCTATATGCATTGCTTTACTTCACAGGTTTAAAACTCACATTTAAATGGTCAACAATTTTTGTACCTTCTTTCATCCACAAACTGTACAATTGTCTCTTCAAGTAGATTCTGCTCGTCAAGGACTTCGTCATATATAGACTTTCCAACTTGCTCCATAAGCCTGATGTTGCATCCTCTCCTACGATATTAAACAGAACCTCATCCGCCAAACATAAACGAATGGTACGAAGAGAATTCGCATCCAGATCTTCCCATTCTCATTCTGTCATGGCTGTTGGTTTCTTTGACTTGCCTGTCAATGCTTTTTGCAACCCTTGTTGCACCAGTAAAGCCCGCATCTTGAGCTTCCAGAGCTCAAAGTTGCTTTTACCGCTGAACTTTTCAACTTCAAACTTCGAACTCTGCATCTTAGCCATTAGCACAAAAAAAATCTCTGAATGTCCACTGCTTATAAAATCCTTTTAAATGTGGAGGAATAATGGTAAAAACTTTACAAGGTTTTAATAAAAAGGTTTAATAAAAAAAAACCTTTTACTAACCCCACCTTTTCCTCACCTTTTATTAAAATAAAAGAAATTAAAAAAATCCACCTTTTAAAATTCTTCCACCCTTTTATGCATATTTATAATATTATAAATATAAAGCATAACTTTAAAAAAAGAGTCTCGAATCATATCTTTGGGAGATCGTGACTTTGTTTTATGCTATAGAATATAATATTCTAGCTCATACCTTAAACTTTTAGAAAAAACAAAAAAACATGAGAACGCTTCTTTATCCGTAGAGTTTTAGGGAGTCGCCGCACCTTTAATTTTCTGACTGAAACGTCACTTGCCATCCATGCACAGAAACAGAAGGAAATATCATTTGCCAACAATGCACAGAAAAAAAAGTGTTTCTAGTGGTTGACCCGATGCCTCTGTTGACCAAATGCACAGAAATATTATTTGCACACGCACATTTGCAGGTCCTTCGTGGCTCCAACCAGTATTCTCATTTTCGGTAAACCTGCGATCTTGTCTTAACCAACTCTGATACCACTTGTTAGAATTGCAAACGCGGAAAACACAATTCACAATGATAATTAACAATCACACATATAAGGAACACAGGGATTTCACATGGTTCACCCAAACATTGGGCTACGTCCACCAAGAATAGGCATCAGTTGTCTTATTATTCAGATCATGGAGATTACATCAACTCACTCACACTCAGTCATTTTACCTCTACGGGCTTACATGAATTTATACATTCACACATGAAACTGATTAATAAATGCAATCCCTATCCATATTCTAACTTAGTCTATTTGGTTGTAATCGACGTAGAATAATAGGATCTGTTATCCCCCACTTTCAAGGATAACTAGGAGATCATGTCTCGAGGCCCACAGGTCCTAGACATGGAGTATCAAGAGCAGGATTGATTTCAGCATGGCCCTGGAGGGCCCACCTTTTCTCTCTTCCAACATCTTTATCTTGTCAACAACAACAACATCCACCACCATCGGCTTGGTCTCGTGCTAGAGAAGGTTCTTGCTCCATGAGGTAATTAGTCCAGGTATCATGGTATGTGTCACTTTGATCATCAAAACCATTGAATGTATGCATCTGATTCCTATTATTTCTAACAACTGCTTGGATCTTACACTTGCCCACTTGACCTTGTTTGGGGGGATTGACAGGATGCCCTAGCAAGCCTGTGTCTGTAGGTTTTGGTTTGCCACTGGGGAGATTTATGAAAAACCATCGTCCGCTCCCATCACATCACCACTGTTCCATATTGTTTCCCGCTCACTTATCCCTTTCCACTTGTCTACGCACTGGGTTGACCTATTTTCAGGATTGCACCTTATCTCATCGGAAGAAGGAAGAAGGAGCCAAAGGCCCGGAAGGTAAAAGCAAGCTGGTAAAAGATAAAAGGCTGAAAATAAAACCTCGAGATGCCTCACCCAGGAATCCCCGTGAAAGAAATAAAAGGCTTCTCAGCAAGAAACAAGAGGGAACTGGAAAATAACAAAACAAGACCTAACCAGAGGATAGGGGTCTCATCACGAGCCATCCTATTAGGTCCATGGGTACCTAGCAGTATGATATTGCCACCAGCTAGTTACCACGCCAGGGCAGTGACTCTTGGTTGCATGGCCAAGGGAAAGGGGGTCTCATCACGAGCTATCCTTCTCATTTCTATGAAAGTACTTGTGGGTAACGCTGCCACCACTGGTCATCACGCCAGGGCAGTGTCCCCTAATTAGCTCTTGAGCAAAAAAGAGAAAAAACAATAAAATATAAAAAGAATAAAGGCAAGAATGGGCTTGGAAAAAATGCATCCATGACAGGTACAACTCACCTTTTGACAAAGGCACCCACAGGTAACATATTTTTCATCCTTGGCCCTCACTGCACCCAGATGTTTGGACATCCCCTGACCACATCACCCACTTACATGGCCTGGATGAGGTCTTTTCCAGGAACTTTCCTTTTTCCAGTGGACACTAGCCCAATAGGACGCCTTGTCCTTTTCTCGAGACTAGTATTGTATACTTGTGTAACGTCTTTGAGCTATTAACTAATTTATTAGGGGTTTTATGCATATGTTTAATAATATTGATGATGATATGTGATTGAAATTGCTATGATCCCTGTGACTGATGAGCCCATGGAGGGGGTAGCTTTTGATGTGCAGGACCATGCCCGACGGACATGTACCATTTTGGATCAGTACACATGGGGATATGATTAGTTCGGACCTCCATGGGCTGAAGATCCCATCAGGTGGATGCTGGGACCCCATCAGGGGGTAGAGACAGGACAAAGATGGATCAGGAGCTTTGCCCCAGATAAGAAGAGGATGTTCCACCAGAGGCACCCCGACAGAGCTTGACCTAGGGGGCATGACCCTTTTTCAGTGGAACATTGGCCTTGGAAGGCCTAGGACATCACCATCTTGACCATGACGTCATCCAGCATCAGGGACATCTTGAGAGGTAGACTAGGTAGCATTGGCACGTGTGACATGTTGGAGAAGCCCAAGGAGGGCTAACATTTTGCTCCAGGATGCCCCATTTTCCCTAGAAGGGGCTGGCGTCTCCCTTAAAAGGGACTTATTACTTCTTTTCAGCTTGATTAGGGTTTTAATTTGACAATTTAATGTAAAAACAATATGATTTGGTGTTTTGGCCTTGTCGGCCTTTTACATGACCTAAAATGTAAAATTAGGTTATGGTATTGTATAAATGAGGGATTTTTACCTTCATTTTTTCATCACAACTCACTCACTCATTAGTGAGGTCTGAAATTTGCGCCCTCTCTTGGGTTATTGGATGATTTAGTGATGCGCACTTGTTGAAGGAGGACTATTTTGGCATATTTTGGCTTTTCTCTTAATGGAAGGTGTTACAACTAGGGTTTGCATTGCTTCTTGGTGAATTGTAAGTATTTTTCTGCAAAACTTCTTGAATGAATGGTTGTAGTTTAATTTCTTGCATATGTTTATGATTTTGCTGAAAAAAACCCTAGGTGGCAAGCACACAATTAGGTCCTTGTCTCATGTCCCCATTGAGAGAAAGTTTTCAGCCATTTGAAGAAGGAGAGAGCCTAGCCATTGCTACACTCCCTTCCCCTCTTCATTTATTGCTAGTCGTACTTCTTGTAAGCCAAGGAGAAAGAGACGCCTTAAGCCTAGGTCTACTACACTTAGGGCCGATTTTCTCTAGGGTTTGCTGAAAAGGCCTTGTTGTAGCAACACCTTGCTTCATCAAACCCTCTAGTCTTGGTTTATGCTTCATCTTGCAGCTAGCCATTTTTTTCCATTGAGTTAAGGAAGGAGGAGAGAGCACCGAGGCCTAGTTTACCTACACCAAGGTGAGCCTCTCTCCCCTAAGGTTTTGACTTTGGGGCCTTGCTCTAGAAACACTCCAAAGCCTCTCCCTCTAGTCCTTGACCTACTTACCTTTGCCTCCTTTAGCTCCTACGTCTTCCACTATTTGACTCCAYTAAMCCTAAGGCACTRATCTAAAGAKACCTCATGCAYTGGAGTGACCTTTATCACAAAACAACTCTCAACACTTTGAATCAAAACCTAACCTAACTAACTCTAGCCTAGAACTAACCTTCTAACCTTATATGATGTCGTCATCTCCTGCTACTAACACCTTTGTGCAACAAACGTTTTGTCTTATAAGCAATTGAATGATGATTAAAGGCATAAATTAAATGAAGTGTTGATTTATTACTTTGAATGCCATATTGTTCCAGTATTTATTGGTGAAGTGACAATTTTCATTGTTATTTATAAACATTGACTTCGTCAATATTTATTGCTAAAATTGTTTATATGTTCATCAGATAATCATCCATTTATATGATGTACTAACTCGTTGAATTAACTTGCATATATCGTTTGTTGTTTGCTTTGTCTCGGGCAGGTATATCTTTGGGGATTTTACTTTATTATTGGTTGTTTATCCAGGACTATGTGCTTGGTGGTGACTTGTGAGGGGGGGATCTATCCTTGCCTTTTAATCCTCTTTCCTTCTTAAAACCCTAGGTCACGAGGGACGTCTCCCTTAGGCCTCACCTCCCTAAAGAAAAAGAACCATCCCATTGTGGTGACATTGGGTGGGATTGGTTCCTGTTACGCTAGTTTGGTATTCAAACCTCTAGTCTTTTATCCTTGCTACAAACTGTGCGATAACAGGATCCAAATATGTTCTTGGTAATTTGTTGTCACCAAATCCCAATAGCATATAAATAGCATTCCAGTACTGTAAGAGGCATACATGCTACTAGATGTTCATCTGCATTACTTGGAATTGATTTTTGTCCAAAAGCACATTTGCATTACTTGGAATTGATTTTTGTCCAAAAGCCTAAAAGAAAAAGAGGGATAGAGCATCGGCATCATCCAGCACTAGCAATTCATAAATTTTGGTAGAGGTGGTTATGGGGATGGTAGAACGAACTCAGGTTGTAACAAGGGTCTTATAACCCTCACCTTCAAATAACAAAAATTACAAATTTAACCTAGACCAAACATCATCCAACACCACCAGAGTTGGCTTAGTTCGCTTTAGCAGATGCTCTTGCAGACAACTACCTGCAACCTCCACACTCTGAAATTCAGATGTCTTCCTGCGAAGAATCTTCGCCCACATAGTCTCCAAAATTACCTTAATGCTTGGGGACTGTGAAAATGTGATGAAAATGATATTGTTTCAGAAAGCACCTAGCATTCATAAAAATACAATTGCTTATATAGAATCCAAAATCTGAACAAGAATAAGTTCTTTAAGTAGTTTCACTATCAGAAAAGGCACTAAAGACCAAGCCATAAAAAATCTACAACATAATTTCTGCATGGCCCAAGCTACACCATACTTTGTATCTTAAACAAATTAAAACGAAAAGAAACATCAGCAACAACTGGGTTATTTTGTAAAAAACATAAGATACCTTCCTAAAACCAAAAACTATGTTGGCTGCCATCATCATATAAAACTTACAATATAATAGGTCTGAGGGGTTGCCAAAGTAGCCAGTAAATTTACCTCTTAGAAACAGGAAGTGGACAAAGTTGCTTTTATGAATGTTTGTGAAGCCTTTCCTGGAGAAGAGAAGATTGAGATTGGACTTGTTTCCCCCCATCCCAGAATTGGAGGAATTGGATCTGGCATTATAGGGCACCTATCTCAATACACAAGACAAAAGGGTAGTGCAAGAAGACGATCCTCAAAACTCCTATCAAATTAAACTTAACAGAAAGTGAATGAAAGTCACAAGACTCTCTGGAACAACTTGGAAAACTAAAAGAGTAATAATTTGGCTCAAACATAGAAAATACTTGGCATAAAGCTCAGCCTTAAGATATTTTTCTTCAGAAAAATGTGTTTTGTTTTGGCTTGGGCAACAAGGGTCAAACTCAGCCAACCCTTGCAAAACATTGTTGCATGACTCAGCCAACTCTTTGATCAAACTTGCCAAGTACAATCAAGGTTTACCAGCCTCTGCTGAGTCACATTCAAACTTGACAACTTATAGGAGTTTAACCAGCTTGAGCAACTAAGTGGTTTCCACAGTCCAACATATCTCACATGTTATTAAGCATGACCCATATCTCATGAGCATTACTCCGAATGACCAAATTTCTCATTTTCTCATTATATTGGATGGTACACTTAGCACTCATTGGACCTGGTAACCAGGAATTCCCTGGAGATCACCCATCCCAAGACTCCTCTGGCTCAAGTGCACTTAACTATGGAGTTTTTCCAACAGTCAAGTCCACTTATCTTGCTACCCAATTTTCAAAACCTTATCAAGTATTGTGCCTTATGAACTATTCATTTAAAGCTTCCTTAACTATTTATTTTATGCAACTAAGGGGCTTCCACAGTCCAACATATGATATATAATTTTTGGGATTATCTAAGTAGAGAGTCAATAAGAATGACCCATGTATCATGAGCCATGGTCAGAATGACCAAATTTCTCATGATATTGAGTAGTCTACTTAGCACCCATTGCATCAAATGATGCTCACCAATTTGACCAAGACTTTCAATTGTCAGTTTGACTTTCTTTTTTTTTTCAAGCCGACCTACACATGGGGGTACTCAGAATACTCCACCGAGCCCTATAACTATGCTCATAATCTCAATGATGACAAACATAAATGGCACAAAAAAGTGCCAGCTATTTGGGATGTCCAGGTTTCCTTCAAAATGAGGCTCCTAGCCTGGTTCATGCTATACAGGGTGTTTTCAGCTAAATAAACGTTTCATAAAAGAGTATTGACAAATGAAAATTACAGCTATTGTGAGAATTCAGAGGATGTTGACCTTGTTTTTGAGATTGTCGATTTGGTAAGAAAGTCTGGACTCGGTTAAAGGCCTTAGTAAATAGATGTTACAATTTCACCGGTAGACTGTCATTTCGAGATTTGGGGTTACTACCAAAAGATGTGACAAAATGTTTGAAGATTTACAAAAAAGGCTAACTAAAATTCATAAATTCTCCATTTTAGACTGAAAATCCATTCAATGTTCAGCTCATCTGATGTCCCGAAGAAAACATTGTGAACTAAAACAAAAGGACTGTAAAAAGTTAGATGCAACAACTAGGGAGTTAGGGAAAAGGATTATTTGATGTAATCATGGCTTACCATGGCAATTTCATTTCTTTTAAATGCACTAAGCAAATCAAAGTGCATTCTATAGCTCGGGTAGGGGTGGCTTAACCCATGAGGTATTTGTGTGTGTATTTGTGTCCATGCAACAACATATTGAATCTAGATGGTGCAATGGTTGCATTGAACAAACCCATCTAAATCTAGGTCTCAGACCTCAAGTTTGCAAAGCCTGAGAATGCATACCTAGAATTCATAAGAATTACATACGTGAAATGTTAAAACTAAAGAACTAGATCTTCGAGATTTGCAAACTGGAGGTGATCCAGGTGGATATCGGTGGCCACCCACCTATTCCAATTGGCACAAAACTAATGGCATGTTTACAGGAAAAGTGTGCTTGTCATTGATGGAAAGAACAATAGGGAAAATGGCATATTGGCAGCGATGATGGCAAACAGGAAAGCAGTGATGATAGCATCGAGAATGGCTAGATTGTGACAATGTGGGGGTTTGGAGAAGCATGCTTGTGGTGCTAGTACTTCATGGTGTTACTTCTTGCATTGTTGGTATGGTATGATGAGATATGATTCTATGGAGCACTTCAGTTATTTTGAGCTTAATGAAATAGACAATGGATTCCATGGGGCACTCACCTACTTACCATTGGATGCATGATACTTGATGATTGTAGGAGAGCACCCTGACTTGCAACATGTCTATTGAGCTCCTATGATGATCCTTGATGTGATATACAATGGATTTTGTAGAGAACCTACCTCCTTTGGACTTCTTGCATATTACTTGTTGTTTTGGAGGAGCTACCTAGGCCGTCAAGCAACATTACCATGATTGGGGAATCATACACTCTTGGTGAGGGAGCCCTGAGGTTCTGCATGTGTATTATACTTTCATAATGATATTAAAAACAATAGGCGCTCATCTCCTTGGCATACTTTGGAGACCTTGGGGGTTTGATAGGGATTTTTGTGATGATGTGCTATTGGAATCTTGTGATGGAGCACCCTAGCTCTTAGAGTGTCTATTGTACACCTAACTCCACTCTACATTGCACATCTAACTCCACTACTAAAAATGACTGACTGTAATTGCCAGGACGGATTTACCATCAATAAATAAAAACGACTGACTGTAACTGCCAGGACGGACTTACCATCAATGAATAAAATTGACTGACTGTAACTGCTAGGATGGATTTACCATCAATGAACAAGAAAGACTGACTGTAACTGTCAAGGAAGCCAAAGAGACTCAGGATAACCACGAGAGAAGATGAAGGGTCGTGTTTTTTTTTGAGGTGGCAAAGGTCTTGGAAGGGGCACATTTTTCAAGGGGCACAGGACTTGGCGGAGCAACAATATTTTCTATGGGATAGAGGACATATATGGGGTGCGTTTTTTAGATCGAGTGTGGACTCAGAAGGGTTGAATTCATTGTATTACAGAAGGGTCGCACTTTTTTCATCCACACACAGAAGGGTTGCACTTTTTTCATCCACACATAGAAAGGTCGCATTTTTTACAGAAGGGTCGCACTTTTTTCATTCTTACACAGAAGGGTCATACTTTTTACATTCTTACACATAAGGATCACATTCTTGACAGAAGGGTCACACTTTTTCATTCTTACACAGAAGGGTCGCATTCTTACTCAGAAGGGTCACAATCTTTTGTTCTCAGAAGGGTCACTATATTTTACTTAGAAGGGTCACGTTCTTTGTTTGGTAGAGCACTTGGAAGGGTCACGTTCTTTTTGTTTGGCAGAGCACTTTGAAGGGTCGCATCTTTGCTCGGAAGAGGACCTGGAAGGGTCGCGATTTTGATCTGGCAGAGGACTTGGCGTGTAAAGAAAAGGAAAAACACAAAACAGAGGAGAGACATGAGTGTTCTTTTAGATATAGTTATTCATGCACTTAGAAGTGGGTGTGTAGGTGTTGAAAAGCATATAAGAGGCGCAACGCATAGAATGGAGAGGGATCACAAAACATAAAACGCAGAAGAAAAGTTGCGCAGAGATGTAGTGGTGTGCAGGAGGAGAAAGAGTGGATCATAGACGAAGAAGAGTGCAGTGGAGTCGCAGAGCATAGAAGCAGAAATATTCAGAAGTGGAACAGAGCATAGAAGCTGAAGAAGGCAGAGGAGACATTGAGTTGTAATAGATCAGATAAGAGACAAATCAAGTAAGTACGTTTTGTAAGATTCAATAAGGGTGGTAGCGTGGTGCTAGGGAGGATTGTAGTCCTCTAAATTCTAGTTGGTGCTAGAAGATATTCTGGGAGTTGGTGCTTCCATCTAGTAGAAGCTAGAGAAATCTAAGAGTTGGTTCTCTCTGCAAGTTGTAGCTTGCTATCAAAGGTTGTGTTGATGTCCTTATAAACACTTGCAAACGTGAGCTAAGTCCGGCTCACTTAGTGTGTCCTTGGAGGCACAATTCCTAGGTTCACAGCCCATGCTGTCACTTTGACCGGAACCTCTTCCGTCTAGGCTTACTCCTAGGGAAGCCAAAGGGGTAGACCTTAGTTACTAGATGTGTTAGAGTTAGGTTCTAGGAGTTAATTTTAATTTGTTAAGGTTAGAGGGGATTCTAATCCTAAGATGCTAAGGAAACCATGCAAGATGCAAGGGTTAGCATGAAAAGCAAGCCTTTTTCCTAGGTCAACTAAGACTAGTGCCTAGAAATTGGGCAAAGGGTCAACTATGTTAAAGGGTTTGTTTGTTACAATAGATTACAAGTTACTTACAAATTTACAAATGAATAAATTGAATAAAGAATAGCATGTACAGTTACTTACAATTAAAGAATTCTAAAGTACAAATTATACAAGCAAGCTAACCACGTTTTACTTCTTGTGTGTACATGATATCACCAAATAAGAGAATCAACATTTCATCATCATTTTCAATAGATAATCATCAACATTAAATATTTGGAAGAGTTAAGCACAATTATTATGAAGATTATTAAAGATGATCAACACTCTCAATTTATTAAACCCCCAAGTGTTTTATTAGATTAGGTCTAGGGTTTAATAGTTAGGCGTTTCTTAAGATTTAACAAGTTTTATTAGCTTTCACCAAAGCCTCCTCCTCCTATTGCCAAATAACTGCTGGATGTTCAAGATAGTATGGCAACGAGGCCAACCCTAGTAGAACCAGTCAACCCAGAACAAGAGTACTTCCCGGAGAGGACACACACCTGGTGCGCCACAGGGCAGTCCCCTGCCACTACCCTCCATTGTTTTCCTCAAGCCTTGTTTTAGATGGTGAAGATGGTGGTCTAAGGTACCCTAAAGTAGTCTATTAAGTATATAAGTTGATTAGGTAGACTTTTAGGTGATTAGAGGAGTGTTTAGAATATTTTAAAGCACTTTTTAGGTGCAATTTAGTGATATGGCCGAAATTGTTATTAGCTTTCTTAGTGTGTTGCTTAAGTTTAAACAAATGAATAATGTCAACACATGTAAAGAAAAATAAAGAGATGGCTGAAAGGATTAAAGATGTTATTACATGCACAATAGTAGTTTGCTAAGAAACAAGAGATTTATGGCAAGAACAACTTGCCTTATAGAGATGAAAGAAAAACTAATATGTTTTCCTACTTAACCACTCAACACATTCCAAGCCCAAGTAAGTGGCTTCCAATAGATGTAAACAATAAACCAATGAACCAATTACTTGTTAAGCACTCAAGAGATATGAAGCATTAAGATTAGACCATGTGCATAAAAAGAGATAATAGAAGCTTGAAGTGAAACTAAGCAAGATTCAGTTAGAATATTTTAAGTGTGTTGCCCAATGGGCTTACGATGATGAGATAGATCTATAACATAAGCATTTAAAACATATTAAGCATTAGATCACATCACATCACATCAAAAGTAAAGCATTAACACTTAGCCTTACCTCTTGGGGTATTCCTCTCCCAATTAGGTAGGTTATTAAGTTATATTTTCTTAGTTAAGTTAAGTTTTTTTGAGATTTTAGTTATTAGGGCAAACCATGAAAGAGAAGAAAAGTGAGCTAAACTAACATCTAATCTACAATCAAGAAAGCAAACCCCACGGCCTAGGTTGAGAAGGTGCCCACACCTTCTAAACCTCATGGCCAAGCTAGAAAGAAACTCAAAAAATGAAAAAATGCTAGATCTAGCCTACGTCCTACCTACCCAAAGGCTCATAGAAGAGGGGAGGTTGTACCACTTCCCCTCTTACACTATGAGCTCAAACAATCAAGAAAAAAGAGAAGAAGTAGTGCACTACTAAGCTAGAAAATGAAAGGGAGGGTTAGAAATAGCTACCAAATTCCCCCAAGGGGTCTTGAAGTGTTGTGTGTGTCTCTTTGGGGCAACCAAGAGCCTCCAATCGGATCTGATATACCTGTAAAAAACAACAAGCTTTGCTTGCTAGGATGGCTACACACAACCAAGAAAAGTTAAGGAAACCCTTGCTTTTTTAGGGGCAAGAACTTTCCACAAGTAAAAGATATATTTGATATAATTTTTTACCTATCCAAACAATTATATGCTAGCTAAAAATGACATGAATGAACAACAATATTAAGAGAAGAGCAATAGATCGAGAGAGTTGGAGTATGTGAGAGCTTCAAGTGACCCTTCTATTAGAAGGAGTTCCCAATGAAACCCTAGGTTGTCCTCCAAAGCTTCTCCAAAATTATATTACTCAAGAAAAATGTTCTTGGAGAGAAATACTCCAAAACCCTAGAGCATAGAATGAAAGTGAAATGGAATGAATGACTAGAGAGAGAGAAAAAAATCAAGTAGCATAACAATAGCTCAAGATATGGTTTGTTGGGGAGGAGAAAAGAGATATATTTATACTTGGAGAGACAAACCTACCTCTCTTGGATCTAAGCCAAGTGTCCACCACCAAGCAAATGAGTAGATCTTAAGGCTAGGGCACACCATCTAGGGTTTGAAAGCTAGATCTAGGGTGTAGAAAAATGTAGGAGGTGTTGGGATCAAGAAAAGAGGTGTGGGAGGCTTTGGGATTGATGCCAAGGAAGGTGAGAGGTCTCAAATAAGTTTTAAAAAAATCATTTGTGGAGTTTCTAGAAGAGGGGGGCGTAACTCCTCTTGGAGGGGGCAAAAAAAGGGTGAAAATGAAGGAATGGAGGGGGATTAATGAGAAAAAAAGGATTGGGATCACCCTAGGAGGTGATGTGGGGGTTAAAGGGAGTCACAACTCATGAGAGGGGGGCTCAAATAAGTCACAACAACCTCCACCAAGGAAAAACGTCAATCCCCCTACGGGGGCGTGACTTTTGAGTGTAGAAGGTGGGTAAGGGGCTAGAATAGCTTGGAAAAGTTTGGGAGGGTCATGTTATGCTTAGGGAGGCTCTCTCTAACCTTTATTCCATCATTTTTCATCCTTCTAACTCATTATTACAAAAATATATTTTTGCCATGTTTGGACTTTAGCAATTAAAATTGTTGTTTTAGACTGACTCACACTCGAGGTGGACTAACTCATGGATAAAGTTGTCCGACTGAGATGAAACTTGGTCCATGGATGTAGGGGGTGATATTACATTTCTTTTGAGCACAAATACCCCTATCAAAAATCCAAGGATCCAGTTTTTACAATTATTGCTAAAAAATAATTAAATAATTAAATAATTAAACCTCCAAACTTAGGGAAATTTAATTAAAAATTAATTAATTAAAAAAAACTAACTTATACTCGACGGAATTTTGTGAAACTTTCTAGGATGTCTTGCATGGTCATTTACAATGAATTCCCTATATAGTTACCAAAACATAAGCCCACTAGAATTCCGTTCACCACTTTGGAGGACATGCAAAGTGTGAGGGAAAAACTCAAGGGAAATCAGTAAGGCTGAAAAGCCCAACTGATAACCCGAGGATAAAAAACCCTCGGTGAAAGGAACTCTCCCTGTGAACCAATCCCAAGGTAACTGACCTAGACATGACTCATGCAGACCTATTACATTATTAACCCACACAGGGGTGCAAAAATTCCAATTACAAAATAAAGTGTTGGGGCCAAACACTGCCCTGTAGAACCAAAAGTCTTCAACAACACTGCATCTGATGATGCATCTCTTCATGGCACATGAGTTGACCACCGGTGATAAATGGGCGGTCAACATCTGGCTCCACATGGGGACATGTGTTCGATCTTCTCTCTTGGAGACAGAGAGCATACAAGAATCCAACAGCTACAAAATAGAGTGCTCACCGTAGTGCACACCAATAACCAACATTAGAATATATTTATACATGATTAAATCAATGAATGCTATACAATATTTACATAATGAAATAATTAAAGTACAACATCATAATTTACAACAAATAAATCTATAGTACAGAAAAAATTCTAAGTACATATTGACATAATAAATTGAAATGATACAAAATTAAAATACAAGGAATGGTCAGAGATACGTTACAACCACCCATGCAATGGGTGAAATGATGCCACAAGTGTATGAAACATCCTAGTCTAGGATGACTCACAGAAGACCCCTTCCCAAGTTTTATTAACTTGGAACTTTTTGTGAGGAAGAACCAGCCAAGAATTATGCTCCTTCTTCCTTTCAACCAAACACTAGAGTATGACAAGCCGTGTAAACTCTGAATACTTTGCTTCTCATGACTGTCAAGGTGGGAGGCCAACCNAGGTTGAAAAATGATCTACCACAGGAACCATCCTACTGTTTTCTTCAAGATTTTCAAAGTTACCCTTCAAAAAGATTGGTTCCTCAGGAGGAGGGTGGGGACTCGGATCATCTAGATATTCAACATTTTCCAACTCAAGTTCCTTTACCTCCTCAAAACAAATGACTGTCTCATCCACAGATTCATCCAGAATCTCCCAATGAATTTCCTCATCTTTTTCTCTGTCAAGCTCAAGTTCAAGGGGGTCCGGATATTCAATATAAGATTCTGTAAATTCATCTTCCATGCCCTCCAATTGATCTTCCAGGGCCACAAATTGTTCACTGATGGATTCACATTGTTCTTCCTGGGAAAGCTGCACGTTCTGAATTATTTCTTTAATTTCCTCAATGGGATTTGATGGAGCATCTATCTTTATGTATGAACTGATTGTTTTTATATTTGGAAGATTTTTCCTCCTCCATGTTTCCATAAAACTATCAACCAATTCATTGTGAATTTCATGCTGACCATGCCCAAACCTTTCCAAAAAGGCATGCAACAAGTCATGTATGGTCTTGAATCTTTTATCAGGCGAATCATGAAACCAATAATAAGGCTTCTCTATATCAAGAGTTACGGCAAACAATTTCATTAGAACATCCTCATAAATAGGTGGATCACACCATTCATCAATACATTTAGTGAAGGCCCTGATGTGAGTACTAGCATCATCATGATCACAATAGTCAAGAGTGTTTTCAAAGGAATCTGGAGATTCATCATGAGGGTAACCAACGATTCCTGAAAAATCAATAGGATCATAAAAATCATCCATTTCTAACTAGATCATTTAA
>SNQJ01S0183055.1:0-18856 GCA_010110895.2 Picea sitchensis | reverse complement strand
AATTTTCCAGGTCCAAAAAGGTTCAGAGTCCAGCATATACAACAACGGTGGAGTTGTTGAGATCAGTCTCCAAGTGGGAGATTGTTGGTTGTGGAGCCTAATTATCTTCCTGATTTAGAGGTCCTTTCTTTTAGCCGTGGTTATACCCCATGAAGTATTTACCCCCCAGAAGTATGTACACTCTTCCACGTGGGGGTGTGCAGAGGGGGTGTACCCCCTCTGTGGGGTCCGGGGGGGCTATCCCCTCGGTTGGGGGGTCTGGGGGCAAGCGGGCCCCCAACGGGAGTTCGGGGGTGAAGCCCCCGAAGGAAAAATTGCCTTGTAAATGTATATTGTAATTTCATTGTAAATCTGGACAGTTCATTATAAGGTCGCAGATCTAACGGTAGAGATTATGTTAGGGTTTTTTGCCCTAGAAGGCAACCCTCTTTTATGAGGGAAATGTATTGCAGCTATGGTTGATGATGAATATTGTATTCTGAGATAGGAGACTGTGAGAGAAAAGAAGAAGAAGTTACAACGAGTTTGTTGTAGGTTGTAACCCTTCATATGCTGGATAATAATAAAGGAATTAGGACCTGGCAATTTCTCTGGTGGACGTAGCCCACACTGGGTGAACCACGTAAATCTGTGTCTCTATTGTATTATGTATCTTTTGTGTTTTGTTTCCACATTTGTTTTATTTTATTGCTCCACAGTCCTGTTTTTTTAACATCTTGAATTCGATATGAACCAAATTTAAATCTTCTAGGGCTGCTACCTCGACCTTTACATGCTCGAAGTCTAATAATGAACATGTGTTTAAATGAACAGGAAAATGTGGCCATACCTTTTTTGAAAACCCTTTCAGTTCTTTACTTATACCGCCAATTACGGTTTGCCTGACGATCTCGCGACAAGCCAACCTGTCGAGTATAAGTAGGGGTAAAGCATGCGGAGGGATAGAAGTGCCGAAAACCCTGATGTATGAAAATTCTTTCTCCACATACCAATCGACCACTTTGCTTGAATTTTCCGTGATGCTATCCGATATCCTGGGTGGTGGATTACCGAAGATGGAAACATGTATCGGTACCATTACCCAGTTGAAGATTTCGTATACGAAATCTAAAGCCTTGTCCTCCCAAAGTTTAGAATGGTATACATGGACTGGCTCAACATCCGATGGAGCCCAGCTCCAATTCATCAAAGGAAAAGGCATCATGGAACATACTGCATCCATGAGGTATGCGGACATGAAAAATGAAGCATCTTTCTCGCTCTCTTTCTGCGTCCAATATTCTATAATCCGATTGGTCAGACTATCAGACAACATTTTGGCCCAGTCGAAAGAAGAGCCTTCTGCTACTGAATATATCAAGGGCACCCATTGGAGGAAAAAATGCGTGGTGTCTTCCCTCCCATACAATCTATAGGTCATCATCGCTATGTATTTGAACTATGGTTCCAAAGAAGATATGGAATAAATTCCATTGATGTCTGCCCTGAAATTCGCTTGGTGTGAGACCCAATCCTTAATCAAATCAGATAAAATTTTCACGTATTGCTCGCATTCCTTCTATTTAAAACCATCTAGAAACTCTGCACTGTACATGAAGTCTGACGTGGGTGGTAATCTATACATCGCCTGTAAGTTTTCTGGTCTAAAGGTCCTAACAATGACCTTTTGCTCGTTGACGATGGTTCTGGTAGGGATGTCTACATGATTTAGCGCCCTTCGGATCATGTCATAGTAAGGCAGAAGGCGTGGCATGGCCGCTACTTTTTGCATATCTGCCTGGACAACGATCTTGTATTTGGTAGTCATGTCGTCTTTCTCGTTGTCACTGGAATTGTCCGAACAGTTCACCACATCTGATTGCAAAACCTCTGAGACGTATGACTAGGTTCGCATGGAATCAACGCTCCGAGGTGAAGTATCTGAAACATTATCGGAACCTTGTCCTGAAACCTCAGCGCTTGCCTTGGATGTTTTTCGTAGGGCCATGACAGGGGATTGTAACTTAGCTCTTCTGCAATAAAAATGCGTATACATATAGAAGTTAGCTTACCGAGAAAAACTTCTTTGTGCGGGATAGAAATGAACTTTATGAATAAAATAGGAAGAAAAATATTTATATCTTCGAGCATTTAACACATCGATGTCCTTACGAACAGAACGATCCAATCATATTTAGATAGAGATTTTGGTAATAAAAACCATAACCTTACTTTGTCATTTCACCTTATTTTCAATTAATGCCATAGAATTTGATGGTTCGTGGGACAAGATGGTGCAAGGAACATTTGAAATTACCTTGTAAACTATGCGTTATTATCATTTGCATTAAACATTGCTTATGGTTGGCTTGAATTCCTTAATCAGGATTTAAATCAATCATTTCGGCGTTTGCCGTATCGGGACTTTCAACTCTAACCTTTCGACCCTCTAAAACCCGAGATTGCGATGATTATACTTAATTAAGCAAGGGCATAACTAGGATTAAGTGTTTTAGTTGATTACGCTTTAATTTATATCGCAGCTTTGTGGCTCGGGACTTTGAAGGTAAAGTTTCCGGGAGGAATGTAAGCCGAGTCGTGAAATCCCGAGGAGCTTAAATCATGGTCAAGACTAATCAACCTTGACTCTAAACCGAGTTACTTAGGTAAAAGTTTTGTGGCTTCATCTTTCGTAGTTTTAGCGGTAATTTTTTAGGAGGGAGTGAACGCTGAGACGCAAAATCTCAATAGCATTTGACTGGGGTTTACATGGTCCCACTCTTAAATTTCACCTGAGGTAAGCTTTTGAAACTTTTCATGACCTCGCACATCGGGGTTTGTAAATCTTGTGACTTGTAACTCTCGAAGAGCGATATTTTGAGGTACAAAGAGCAACAAACTTCGTTTAACGATAAAAGTGGTAACTTATGAAACATCACAACTCTCGCTATTTCGCATGTCGAGACTACTGATATTTTCAGTAGGTGAATGTCACGAAGCGAAAAAGAACTTAAGAACCGACATTTGACCTTTAAAATAGATTTGAACCAAAATGAAAAAGGCGGCTCCAACATAGGCTCCAACTAGGGATCCCGTTTCCTTGTGAGGTGGGAAGAACAGTAGACCACGTGCCTGTATTGTGTAAATGGAGTCACTGGTTTCACTTCTGTGAAACTCACTTAACGGAATAATAAACAGAGGGAAGAAAATATTTTTGTCTTTCACTGCTGTAAGGCTTTTCAATATTCAAATATATTTCTCACGCAGCTACAGTCCCTTTCACAACTTTCTCTTTCTCTTTACTGAGTTTAGGTCTGCATTAAGACAAATCAAAACAGTTCTAGGAAATCCAACAGCTCTTGCAGTTTTTGGCTTACACCCAACGAAAATTGTTGCATTTTTTAATCGGGGAGTCCCGTCTGGACTTAAGATGTGGATCCAGTCTCGAGAAAGTTGATTACCAGAGTCGAGTGAAATTTATGTATAACAGTCTTTACAGATATCTCAGATATTGCTTCACTGCCAGCGGGCCTGTTCAGTACCCCGGTGAAGTTATCTACTCCCCTTTTTTTGCTAAATTTCCTTTCACCACTTTGAAATGTATTTATGCATTTAAAAGCTGAGACGAGGGCAATCATTTCTGAATTTCCTTTCATCATCTCTTCAGACTAGATGTACAATTAGATATGACTTTCCTTTCATCATCTATCTTATAATTTTCTTTTTAGAATACGAAGTGGGGGAAAGTAGGTTATATGAGGGGTGATATCTGCGTAATAATTTGCAAGGTATGTCTGTCAACTTACTTTGATTATTTGGTGTCAACCTTCCTTTGACTTTCACAACACCTTAGTCCGTAGGGAGAAAAAGGGGAAACATTTTTCTGGGGGTTTTCCTTTGAGTAAGCCTTAACCCTTCGAAACTGTTGAAAAACCTAGAAAAGTTAGGATCCACCTACGCATAACTTGTTTAGTAAGAGACCGAGGAGCTGTGAAGGCTAGCCTTCTTTCCAAAACATGCTTACAGCTTTCAAAGTTTAAACATAATCTCTTCTCCCTACGTATATAGATCCAAAAAGACAATTGACATTTTTAAGAAGACAAATTTGAAGACCGAAAGAAAGGCGATGGACAGATGTTTGTGTGTTGAGGAGAAGGGGTCGAAAATTAAAACCGCTTTTTTGAAAACCCTTCCCCAAAGATGCTTTATTTTTCTATTTGTTTTAACTACCACTTATCTGTGTTTTAAGTTAAAATTATTAGTATCCAGAGAAAGTAACTATACTTTTTAATAATCAATTGAGTAAAAACATTAGGTTTATGGGACCTTTATGATGTTTTGGAGATCTCTGCTTTCTTAAGGAACAAAATTTTCAGGAGTTCGTACCTTTACCTTACCATTTTTAAAACAGCCGAAAACCTTTTTTGTCACCTGTTTTCGGTGAATGCAAATATTCGATACATGACCTTCTGTTTTCTCCCTTCGTTCGTTTAGTTTGCAAACCAGAATCTTGCAAACACAAAGAGTGTCCTTTAAAAGAATTAAATGTATTTGAAAACCGCGTATCTCTATTTATGTTGACCTAATTAATAAAAATTGAAAACTTACCTCAAGGGAATCATGAAATAGAAAGCAAATACAAACCAGTATATACAATTGAAAACCTTGGAGAACTAATTATGTCATGTAGTGTTTTAGGTAATGCCTGTTGACAGGGTCGTTGAAGATTTTACCATCCAGATTTTCTAATAAAAATGAATTTTTCCCTTCGGAAGTTGCGACTCTAAATGGTCCATACCAAATATGATCGAATTTACCGTGTTTCGCCGAATCTTCCTTCCTAGCATCCCATCTTAAGACCAAATCTCCTGGAAGAAACTCTCTATCTTTTGTCTTACGGTCAAATAATGTTTTCATGCCGTCTTGATATTTTTGCAATCTTTCGTCCACCTCGACCCTATGCTATTGTAATTCGATCAACTGATTTATTCTCCTTGTGACGTGGTTTGGTTCTTCTTTCTCATATTTCCATAGTTTCATGACGGGAAGCGCTAAGTTTATAGGTAATACCACGTTAGTCCCGTATACCATCTGGAAAGGAGAAATACCGATGGATTTTTTTGTGCCAATCCGATTTGCCCATAGTGCGTATTTTAAATGTATATGCTAGGATCTCTTGTTCTCGTTCAACACTTTCTTAATTATGTTGATCAGACTTTTGTTTGAAGACTCGGCCAATCCATTTCCTTGGGGATAATATGCCATAGAATGGCCATGTACAATATTGTACTTTTGGCAAAAACTGATCATAGCCATAGATTTAAAAGCCTGAGCATTATCTGTTACTATCTTTCGGGGGAAACCGAATCTAGATAAAATATTTTCTTCTAGGAAATATATTACCACCGAATCTGTAGCCCTCTTGGTAGGAATAGCCTCTACCCATTTAGTAAAATAATCTATGGCGGTTAGGATCCATTTGTGTTGCGCGTTGGAATGGGGGTTAATTTCGCCTATAAAATCCAATCCCCATTGCTGAAAAGGAGCCTCTGTTTTGACTAGAACTAAAGGTAATACTGGGAGTTTATGCTTGCCTGCGAATAGTTGGAAAGGGTCGCAAGCCCTGACTTTGGCATTTACATCGGAGAAAAGTTTAGGCCAATAATACCCTGCCCTCAAGATTTTATAAGCTGTTGCTCTCCAAGCGTGATGTCCCCCACACACTCCTTCGTGGAATTCGCTTATGATCTTCTCTGTTTCAGATTCAACCAAACAAACCAATAGGAAGCCAAGTGGGTCTTTCCAAAACAATTTACCCTCAGATATACAGTATTTGACCGCATGTAGTTTTAGCGTTCTGGCTTTGGATGGAGATAAATCACTTGGGCACTTCAAAGTCAATAGGTAGAATACTATGTTTTTGTACCAATCAGAGGATGTAAAATTCTCTTTGATCCTAACTTCACTTGTTTGCTCGTAGAGCTCGTTAATATCTTCCTCTTCTCCACATCCCTGTATGTTATTTATGCCGAGGGCTTTGTAATTGGATTCAGCTAAGAGTTTAGCCAAACCTTGACCCTTTATCAGCTTCGTCGACTTTATTTCCAGATCAAATTCTTGAATTTTTGCGAGCCACCGTCCCCTTCTGCCATCATTGTCAGACTGCACTAGAATGTCTTTTACAGAGCTAGTAGGTACATACACGATTATCTTGGAATGCAATACATAAGTCCTAAAAGCCTTTAATGCCTTTACCATAGCATATGCTTGTTTTTCCATTATATCGTATTTTAGTTCCACGTCTCTGAGACTTTTGCTGAAAAAGGCTATCGGTTGTTCGAAACCCTCCTCATTTTTCTGGAGGAGCATTGCGACAATAGTGTGCTCGGAAGCAAATGAGAAAATGAGAAAATCCTTTTGATAGTCAGGGCTTGCCAGTATAGGTGCCTCGCTTATAACCCTCTTGATATGTGCAAATGATTCTTTGGCCTCTGCTGTCCATTTTACCTCGCTGTTTTTCTTTAACATACCTGTGATTAATTTCACAATTTCAGCGAAGTTTGGAATAAACCTTCTCAAAAAGTTCATCTTTCCTAAGAATGACTGGATTTCCTTTACATTTCTAGGAATATTTATTGTGTCTATAGCTTGAACCCTACTGGGATCAATTTTAATTCTGTCTCGGGACACAATATGGCCCAGGAGTTTACCTTCCCGCATGGCGAAGTGAGACTTTTTAGGGTTTAAAGATAGACCAAACCTACGGCATTTTTAAAAAGTATGTTTGAGATGTATTAAATGGTCTTCGTTAGACATAGAAAAAATGGTTAGATCATCGAGGTAGATAACTACAAACTTGTCTCTTTCGCTGACAAAAGCGATATCCATAGCACGCTGGAAGGTGGCACCTGCATTCATTAGACCAAAAGGCATTTTATCATACATGAATGTACCCCAGGGTGTAGTGAAAGTTGTTTTTTCTTTATCTTGTTCATTTATAGAAATTTGATTGTACCCAGAGAAACCGTAGATCATAGACATCCTATTTGCTCCGACTACCTTTTCTAAGACGTGATCCATTTTAGGTAAAGGATAGTTGTCTTTTAGGGAAGATTCATTTAAATTTCTGAAATCAACACACAGTCTAATCTCTCCACTCTTTTTTCTAACCGAAACCAGGTTCACCACCCAATCAGAGTATCTCAGTGGTACTATTATTTTTGCATCTAAAAGCTTCTTGACTTCTCTTTCGACTACGGGTAATAAAATAGGGTTGATTTGTCTAAGCTTTTTCCTAAAGGGTTTGATACCAGGCTTCAGAGGTATCTTGTGTTCGATCACGGTAGTGTCGTAAGTCCTAAGCTCTTCGTAAGACCAAGAAAAAACATCTTTATATCGTGCAAACAAATCTTTATACTTATTTTTCACCTCAGGAGGAAGATACTTTGATATTTTCACCATCCTGGATTCTTCTTTTGTCCCTATATCGCAATCTTCAACCTCTTCTGGTTGGGGTTGAAGAGTATATTTTAAAGGCATGTCATTTTGATCGAAAAGTCTCTCCAGGGGGATTAGTCCCTTTGGAATCTGATTATTTTTTAAAACTAACATGCGATGGTTGGAAATTTTTTCTCGGAACTCCTAAGGGTCTTCTCCTTCTTGCATGATCCACATGTGATCATTTTGATTCTCTTGATCAATGTGGGTTTTAGAAAAGTCACCCACTGCTTTGAGGAACTTTCTGATCTGTTCGTCATCCTCAAAAACTTGCCAGTGTTGTATATTGTTCGGGATGGATGGTCTGTGCCTTACCTCTATATGGTATTTTAATTTAAAAGTCGTGGGGGGAGCAAAAGTTGAGGCTGCCTTGGCTAACGAATCGGCTTGCAAATTTTCGGCGCGTGGTATGAAGTGGATATTTACAGACGAGAAGAAATTTTCCATTAAATCCCAGGCACAATTTCTATACGCTCTCAATCTCAGATGTTTGGCCTGGTATTGTCGATTTATCTATTTGACTATCAAATCAGTGTCTCCATATACTTCCAGGTTCTTTATGTCCAGTTTCTGGGCAGCTTCCAACCCTAAAACTAAAGCTTCATATTCACATACATTGTTAGTGTAGTCTATATCCCATTGAAGCCTGTAAGAAAAAGGGACGACAAAGCTATTTTCAGGTGCCACAAAAGGTACTCCTGCACCAACTCCTTCACATGACAGAGCACCATCAAAAAACATTTTCCAGATCCTTGTACTATGCATATTTTCAGAATCTTTCTCTTCTATGTAGTTTTCTTCTGTGCAACTATCTATACCATCATCAAAAGACAAAATACAATTTCCTAGATCTTGATCGACAATGCAAACGGGAAAATTGTTAGGATTTTGAGGATCGCTCACGGTATAGGCTAGCCTCGTTTCCCTGTATAACCTAATAAGTTGCCCACAAAATATAGAAATTGTAGCATAATTCATGTCCAGTTGAAGGGATCCCCCGAGTTTGGCTCCCCATGACCTTGATAAAAATAATCCATATTTTGGGGGGATATCAGCAATAACTACATCCATCAGAACACTTTTGACTGGGACCTATGCAAGGGTGACTACTAAATCTTTTATCATACCTAAGCACTTGACTCTTATTGAATCAAAAGAGTAGAGATCTCCATAAGGTCGGGTGATCTCAAGGCCTAGTCTATCCATAATAGCTTTGGGCATCACATTATGTGAAGCTCCAGAATCTAGCATGCAGTTATGTAGCAGTTGATCATGCACAATTAGGGTGATATAGAAAGGGGCAACAATGTCTCTGGTGCCCTCGAAATGTGGACCGAAAGTGATATTTGGCTTGTCATCTTCCAAATTTATTTCGTCTGATTGACTTTGTTGGTCCAAACAACCTATCACCTTGGTTATCTGTTTTCGATATGTAGGGTTTTTTGCTAATTCAACCAGCGGAATAGGTATTTTGATCCTATTTATTTCATTTTCAACACTAAAACCACTGCCACCTTTGTCCGTTTCTCTGGTTAAAACCTCGAACTCTTTCTTCTCTAACTTATTTTTCTGAGCTGCTTTATTACTCATGATCTTAATTACTGGTGTTTGTGTATCGGCCATCTTGATCTCCTTTGTTTGGGTCTCAACCTCCTTCATCTTTGGATCCAATTAGTCAGTCCCTTTAGATGTTTCAGTCTCCTTTGGGGTGGGTACATATACTTCACCTCTAGGGAGAATTTTCTTGGGTTGAGAAATCAACGCGGACTTGTTTTTAGACCTCAGGTTATACCTAGGTTGGACTTCAACCATTATTGAATCAGTTACTTCTTGATAGTCTGAGACATCTGTGTTGTTTATGTCATCATCTACATCTGAGGGTTGCTATGTGCTTAAATACTTCTCATACTCTTCGTTAGTTATATAAGGTTGAGTGTAGTCGTCACCCAAATTTGTCACATCTTCTTCCAGATCTTCGAAATCTTCCAGATCATTTCCTCCTATAAAATTTTCATTTTTTAAAGGGGTTTGAATTTTCTGATTTTCATTTTTAGTCTGCCTTTGTTGATTTTGAGGGTTGGGGTTTATTCTAAATTCTCTTTTAATGAAAATATCACTCTTGGATTGGTCTAGCTCCATTCTGGAAATCTTATTCGACAATTCTTTAATTACCCTAGCCATATCATCCATTTTGTCGTCTGTAGACTTATTAGATCATGAGGGTCCCGCTTGTTCCCTAAAACCTCTGGTTTCTCTGTTCCCTATTTCTAACCTAGCTTTCAACTTACCAGAGGCCATCATGTTGGACTCAATTTCTATCACATCATCCTGCATTCGGGTTAAGGTATCCCCTCGCCTTTCTCTTAAGAGAAGGGCGAAGTTGGGTTTGAAATCTCCTGCAAAGGTTACTTTGGCTACAGGTTGGGAGTGTTTGACCTCAGCTGGGATCTTATTATACAATTTATTAAATCTTTGGATAAATTCCATAACGGTTTCTGAATTCCTTTTCTTTAAAGATCAGAACTCGGTTAGATAATATAAGTGGTCTTTTCTCTCACCCCATTGTCTAATAAAGGCATCTTCTAAGGCATCATAAGATGGGATAGACCCTATGGGTAGGCTTTGAAACTAGGTTCGTACCTGTTCTTCGAAAGTTTGGACAAAAAGCCTCGAATACATGTCTTCGTGTTCGAGACCTAGGATATCCGCGAACTGATCGAAGAAGTTTATATGTTCAGTAGCTGTCAAGTCTCCTTCCCCTGTAAACTTAGGTAAGTTTTTTATATAATTTTCAGGAAGGTCATGAAGAGGGATAGGTAGAACCAAAGGCGCATATCTTGCAGCCACTTTAGTGAAAACTCTGGGAGGAGGGAGAGGTCCTTGGCCTCCTGCTCCTCTTGGAGCCCCACCACCTCCTAAAACTCTTCCACCTCCGAAAACCCCTCCACCTCCTCCTCCGGAAGCTGCCATTGGTACTACTGGATAAGGAAACAGTGTATTGTACAGAGGGTTCTGGAACACTAAAAGTGAATCTTTAACTTCTTCGTGAGACGGGAAGGCCAAAGATGGGTGATCGGAGATGAAAGGACTTGGCTCTTCGGATTTGCAGGAGACGTAATCAGGGGATCCCGCAGGTGTGAGATTTGAGTATATAGTATACTCTTCGAGACTTCGTGATGTCGGGAAGTCTGAAATGAGAGTCGACGGGATGTCAACTGTTGATAAATTTATTGTCGGGCTTTTACCTTTGTGTCCGACAGAGGTTTTCAGAAGGATTTCACTTTTAATCACAGAGCTGAATAAAAATGAATTAGTGGTTTCGGGAGGTGTACTATGTGAATTTGAAGGTTCACAAGAACTTTTGGTCTTGGGCTGTAGGTGTTTAAGCTGATAGACTACAATAGTCGGCTTAAGAGAACATCTAGCTTTTAGTATTTTTTCGGGATCTGAAACAGGCATGGTCTTCTTGTTCTCTGGGTTTTGTTTGGTATTCCTTCGATCAGATGCCAACTTACTTATACGTAGAGTCGCCAAGAGAAAGATAAGAAAAGACTTTTAGAAAGTGCTCACTCTTTGTTCACTATCAAAGGGTGAAACTTGAAAATATGTCGTTCTTTCCCAGGGAAAAGGTTTCGTAACTTCGTCCTTGACAACGGCGCCAAAAAGATGTTGTTCCAGAGTCTGTACTTAACGCTTTAAAAATTACAATGTCTAGGCATCCGAAAGTTAGTAAGATGTAAAAAGGAGGAGGGTATGCCTTTGGAAAAGGAAGCTAGGGTTGATTTCTAGGTTGTCGCTTCCTGGCTTCCAACTGTTCCTGGATGTTTATATCCCTTTCAATTGCAACCCATGAACGTTCAAGTTCTACCCAGGTGTTAGCCATTTTAAGTATAGTATCAAAGAGATTTAAAGCGACATGGGTTTGATCTGTGAAACCGGGTTCAATATTGGGTTGTCTTACAACAGGGACAGTCATAGAGGAACGGAAAATTTAAAGAAATGCAAAAGTTTTTATACTCTATCAATTTGATTTTATAAAAGAGAACTTTAGAAATCAATATTAAAAGCAAATTGCAAACCAAAGGCCTTTTTCCGTAACTGCGTTATATTTGAAATAAATGGTGTATGAATTATAGGAAAAACATTAAGCTGTCTATAGAATAAGGCTCCTATCGAGAGAGATTCTCACTCTGTAAACAAGAGAAGAAAATAAGACAAGAAATGGTCCGATGAAGCATAAAATATGATAGCCTAAAGATTTACAAGTCTTGTACCTGCTAGTAGCCGATACAGAGGAAAAACTGTAAACAATAGATAGCTAAATATTAATCACTGCAGTAGAAGTTTTACTAAATTGCAATGCAACATTCATTAGATATATATAAGTGAAATAAGAATGAATATGAAATAACAGAGAGAACAAACTCATAACACAGTAGTGACGGAATTAGGAATCTCTGGATTGCTTTGTATTAAGTCTCGAAAAGAGATAGTCTCTATTACAATTAATAAAAAAGGTCCAGCCCTTTTTCTTTCTTCAAAATGTATATTTATACAAATTTTTACGCGCTGGAATCTCAATAGTTCCACAGGTTTTCAGTTACAATCAAAAGGAGTCGAAACGTTTTGTTTCTTTATATCTGTTTTCATCTGGTACCTGAAACCTGCCTCTCCACATGCTCCTTGCAAATAACGCACTGCTCCACTAGCTGTGATATCAAATTAGATGGCTCTGCTTGATTATTTGCCTAAAAAATATAGCAGTCTTTCATCAATAGCGACAGCTTTCCTTCCACCTGTTGATCTTTTGCATTGATAGAGCATAACATCATACTCGGTTTAATTATCCATTTGTCTATTTGCACTATGTCTGTTTGAGCTATTTGTGATATTTCGGCTAATTCTCTTTCTTCCTTTTCCTTGATATTAAGCATATATTTAGCTGTATTTATCTGACACAATATCTCCATGCCACTGTCACCATCGGAACCCAAACAAATCTCACTTAACAAACCAAAAATTTCTTCGCAAGATTTCCTTAGCTTCATAGCTTGTTGTTTACCTTTGGATATATTTCGCTCCCATTCTTTCAACATGATATTACCCCTGGTCTGCTCTGCGATGGGAAAACTAGAACTACTGCTTGTTTCCCTTCTTGTTGTGGCTATAATAGCCTCCTGGAACGCCACCTGAGCTGCTCGGGCATCCCTTTCTTTAAGAGAGAGGTTTTCCAACACCTGATCAATGAGTTGGAAGCTGCTTTGAATTTTTTCTACTTTGACAAGCAGACCCTGCTGCGCCATCGATAACCTTTTTCTTATCTCTATTGCCTAGGATTGAAATATCCTGATATCGATTACCTAGCTTTCAACGAATTCTAGTTTGGCCCGAAGTTGGTCTATCAATTCTCCCTGCTGGTTTATCTGAGTTTGACTCATCTGAACCTTCAACTGTGACTGTTCGAGATTGACTTTAAGGCACTCGATTTCTTTTTGATCTTTTATCATTGCTTGCTCTAAAGTCTCACTTGCCTGATCTTTCACAGCAGCCTCTGCTGTAGCTAGTTTAGCCTCTAGTGTCTTGATCAAATGATTTTTTTTGTTTTAGCTGATCTTTTAGGGTCTCGACTGAATATTGGTTCACCATGGCGAAAGCACCCAATGTTCCTGCTATTTCCGTCATGAATTCTACTTTCTTCATATCTTTCCCATCAGTTAAAACTTTAAATTTCTTAGAGACAACACCTGCCTCTTGGTAGAGTTCTTGTCTCACAACCGCTTTTCTCTTCTTATCAAAGAAGAATTGATTTGGAGGTATCTCTTCTACTGATATAGGTGTCAAATTTTCACCCAAAATCCAACCTGCGTCCAGGATTTCCTTTGCAGACTGTAGGGGGGTAATGGAGGCGATGGGATTGCCTACTTGTTTAGAATATTTCCCAGGATTAATGACCGAGGTCGGCTCACTTGGAGGATCGGAAGCCTCAGATTCCTGTTTTGGGCCCCCAACTTGCTCTTCTTTATCCTGTTGTTCTTCTTGGCCAGGTGGTAAATCTTTAGAGCCTTCGGCTTCTGTTTGATGCTCCTCTGCTATCGTAGGATCTTCACCCCGTAATACTGGAGAAAGGCAACTTCAACTATGCTCTTGGAATCTGACAACATCGGCCCGCTCTTCGGGCGACAGGGATTGTATTCGAGCCAAAACCTCGTCATAAGATTTCGCGCCTCGGAAAATATCATCATGAGGCGAATTCTCGTGCTCAAATATTTTAAGGCCACAACTGGCCAAATGATTACTCACGATCCTGTGTGGATTGTGTTTCTTGAATTCGATATGAACCAAATTTAAATATTCTAGGGCTGTTGCCTTGGCCTTTGCATGCCCAAAGTATAATAATGAATAGGTGTTTAAATGAACAGGAAAATGTGGCCATACCTTTTTTGAAAACCCTTTCAGTTCTTTACTTATAATGCCCATTATGGTTTGCCTAGCAATCTCGCGACAAGCCACCCTGTCGGGTATAAGTAGGGGTAAAACATGCGGGGGGACGGAAGCGTCGAAAACCATGATGTATGAAAATTCTTTCTCCACATACTAATCGACCACTCTGCTTAAATTTTTCGTGATGCTATCCGATATCCTGGGTGGCGGATTACCGAATATGGCAACATCCATCGGTACCATTACCCAGTTGAAGATTTCGTTACAAAATCTGAAGCCTTGTCTTCCCAAAGTTTAGAATGGTATACATGGACTGGCTCAGCATCCAATGGAGCCCAGCTCCAATTCATCAAAGGAAAAGGCGTCATGGAACATACTATGTCCATGAGGTATGCAGACATGAAAAATGAAGCAGCTTTCCTGCTCTCTTTCTGCGTCCGATATTCTGTAATCTGATTGGTCAGACTATCGGATAACATTTTGGCCTAGTCGAAAGAAGAGTCTTTTGCTATTGAATATATCAAGGGCACCCATTGGAGGAAAAAATGCGTGGTGTCTTCCCTCCCTTACAATCTACAGGTCATCATCGCTACGTATTTGAACTGTGGTTCCAAAGAAGATATGGAATAAATTCCATTGTTGTTTTTCCTGAAATTTGCTGGGTGTGAGACCCAATCCTTAATCAAATTAGATAAACTTTTCACGTATTTCTCGCATTCCTTCTGTTTAAAACCATCTAGAAACTCTGCAGTGTACATGAAGTCTGACGTGGGTGGTAATTTATACATCTCCTGTAAGTTTTTTGGTCTAAAGGTCCCAACAATGACCTTCTGCTCGTTGACGATGGTTCTGGTAGGGATGTCTACATGATCTAGCGCCCATCGGATCATGTCATAGTAAGGCAGAAGGTGTGGCCTGGCCACTACTTTGTGCATATTTGCCTAGACAACGATCTTGTATTTGGTAGTCATGTCACCTTTCTCGTTGTCACTGGAATCGTCTGAACAGTTCACCACATCTGATTGCAAAACCTCTGAGACATATGACCAGGTTCGCACAGAATCAATGCTCCGAGGTGAAGTATCCGAAACATTATCGGAACCTTGTCCTGAAACCTCAGCACTTGCCTTGGATGTTTTTCAGGGGGCCATGACAGGGGATTGTAACTTAGCTCTTCTGCAATAAAAATGCGTATACATATAGAAGTTAGCTTACTGAGAAAAACTTCTCTGTGCGAGATAGAAATGAACTTTATGAATAAAATAGGAAGCAAAATATCTATATCTTTGAACATTTAACACATCGATGTCCTTACGAACAGAATGGTCCAATCATATTTAGATAGAGATTTTGGTAATAAAAACCATATCCTTACTTTGTCGTTTTGCCTTATTTTCTATTAATGCCATAGAATTTGACGGTTCGTGGGACAAGATGGCGCAAGGAACATTTGAAATTACCTCGTAAACTGAACGTTATTATCATTTTCATTAAACATTTATTATGGTTGGCTTGACTTCCTTAATCAGGATTTAAATCAATCATTTTGGCATTTTCCGTATCGGTACATTCAACTCTAACCTTTCGACCCTCTAAAACTCAAGATTGCGATGATTATACTTAATTAAGCAAGGACGTAACTAGGATTATGTGTTTTAATTGATTACTCTTTAATTTATATCATGGCTTCGCAGCTCGGGGCCTCTAAATCGATTAAGATAATGAATGGTTGGTTGTTAATCATACCTTCCACTTCGATCATGTGCGATTGAAATTCTTCTTGCTTGTTGTCCAGGGCTGCGTAAATCCTTGGCATTCTACTGCCCATATCCTCCACTATTTCAGCTTGTTGAACATAGTGGACGGTTCTCGCTTTATCTTTTCTGTGGGGGCAGTTTTGGTACCTATGGTTTCCTTTACAGCCCCAACACTCCATAGGTGGCGATCTAGGCATTTTTTCACCCACTTCAGCCTTCCCAGGCTCTCTAAAGGATGGCTGTCCCTAAGGACTATTTCTGAAAAAGGGAGGCTTGTTTCCCTTTAGCCTCTACTCTTTCCTGAACTTCTTCTGATCATCCCAAGCCTTCCAAAAAGTAGGCCTTTCTCTTTTCTATTCATACAAGAATTTTTCCCTTCTTATTGTTTCTTCCATAGTCTTGGGATCATCATACTGAATTTTGTCACCAATGGACGGTGGCAGTCCACTCAGATACCTCTGAATCTTGACAGCCTCATCTTTGATGAATGGAACATACTTCAGTAGTTCCAAGAAACTTCATTCGTATTCATCAATGGTCATGTTGCCTAGCTTGATTTTGAATAACTCCTTCATCTTTCTGTCATAGTATCTTTTAGTTAGGTATTTCTTCTCGAAATACCTCTTGAACTCCTTCCAAGTGATATCTTTCTCACTAATGTGCTGCATCTGCACAAACTGATCTCACCACATGGATGCTTTTCCTTTCAATTGATACATCAAAATTCGTCCTTTTGCATGAGAGGAATAATTTTGCAGTTGGAAATATTTCCTCATGCCAAGTAACCATGTTTCAACATCTTTCTCCTTTTTATGTTCTCCATCGAATGTTGGAGGCTTGATCTTATTCATCTCAAGTTTCAATTCATCCACTCCAGATCTTCGGTGCTTTCTGGTAGGAGATGGGCTTGAACTATTGTGTGCTTCCATACTGGAATGTTTTGGGGAGTGAGGACGATGTCTGCTAACACTCCTTGATCATCTTTTCCTCTTAGGGGTCCTGTGACTCTCTATCTTGCTTGAGTCACTCTCCTTTTCCAATTTATTTTCTATTCTTTCCAGACTCTTCAACATCCTTAAGTTGAATTGACCCTGCCTATCCCTGACTTTCATGAGATTTCGGCTATCAGCTCGGCGAGCCTGGGAATCTTTCTGCAATCCTTCAATGATTTTCATTATATTCCCTTCCTTATCCAATTCTCTTATGTGCCCATTAGAGTTTGATCCTTCGATTCCCAAGTTGACATCCCTTCCTACCCTTTCGTCCTCTGTTTCAGAGGCAATCTGTACCTCTTCCATTTGTATACTCAGCTGTTCTGACACTTGTTGAACTCTGCACACACAACGTGTAGTCAACCGGAGTTTGTCAGGCCTTATCCCTTAATAAAAACCACAACATTCATTAACCAATGTGAATAAGAAAACGTTTCAAATTCACAAAGTTTTCTGAGCCCTGCTTGGCTCTACAAATTTTCAGGACTTCGGGACTTCGATTTTCAGGGTTTTTTTCTTCAAGGATCCAACAGTTAAATCCTCGACAGTTCTTATGTCCTTCGAAAATTTCAAGATTTTGGAACTTCGATGTTTCGGGTTTCAGGGTTTTTGGTCCCTGGAGGTTCTCGCACTCACTTCCCTCTTCAACTCCTGACTCCCGAACTTCCAACCTCTCTTCCCTTGGGCCCACAACATAACTTTCACCAACCCTGGTAGGGATTTCGAGACTCGGTACTTAGAGTTTTCAAGTCTTCGATACCTGGGAGTTCACGATGCAGTGACTTCCAGCCCCATGTCACTCCAACTCCGGAATTTTGAAATTTCGATTTACTTTACTCTTCGGGCCCACAGCACAGCTGCCGCCCTTAACCATGGTGGCACATGGTACATTCAAGAGGGTCCACATCACCTTCAGTGATTTCATCGGGTCCTACCATTCCCGCTTGTCTTCTCAACTCACTGGCACGTGGTACACACCCATGTGTCCACGTCCATTCCAAGGCAATCCAACGGTTAGACTTCCCTCAGATCTATGGCACAGATATTTTCAACGTTTCAGGGTTTCAGGCATTGGGAGTTCGTGCATCCACACATCTCGAACTTTCGTTTGCCAAAATTCCGAAATTACTGTCTACCCTTCCACTTGATCAAACTGTCAAGTTCCTCTCTTACGATCTACGGTGCAGATCATTTTGGAATTTTGGGTTTTGCTATCTTGCGACTTACAAAAATAGGTTTCTTCCCCTTTGGTTTACCGGGTGCCGAAACATCGTCCGACAGCCACATGCCCCCCCCCCGGATGGACGGTCCCAAAAAATTTGGGATTTTGCGTATCGCAATTTCCACGTTCCTGTGCAACTCGAAAGGGTTTTTAAACCTTGCGCATTTTTTCCAGATCTGACGGTCACGAGGGTTCTCCTTTTCCCTAAATAGATCCTATGGCTCCAACACTTCTGGTGTGGAGTCCTTTCTCCCTGTGGCCAGATGCCACCCCGGTTGCGGTTTCATAACAATGCTACACCTCCTGAGCTTTGTAATACAGTTAAGTAACTCCTTGACACTCAGGAGCATTCAAAGGTCCGAAATTGGTCCTCCAGACACAATTTCTCCTTGAACCCTCAGTCCAAAGACCACTCAACTGGCCCGTCTAGGCTAGCATCGAAACCTTGGCACTGATACCAAACTATAACACCCTTTCATACTGTAATGCTCTGATACCAAACTGTAACACTCCCCCGACCGTCATCCAACCCACTGGTCGGGCAGGCGCTACTTCGCGAAATAACAATCTCATACTTAATTCTATATATAAGACATTCATTTAAGAAAATGAAACACATTTAAACTCAGAGTAACCATAAGAATTACTGCTATTATAAATAATCAATGGCTTTAACATTAATTCATATGCACAACAGAATACATGATAAATATAAATACACAGACATGCAGAAAATTAATTAAAACATCATCTGGTACTTATCTTTGAAACGGTGGTAATTCCACCAACCAGGTTCAGGCCTTCCTCGAACCTCCCAGCCTTAGACCACACTGCTCATCAAGCTCAGTAGTGGGTCACCCCCGAGCTGGGACTAAGATCCACCCCCAAGGCAAAGAATCCTAGGCTAGGCTGAGGTTACAGAGAAAACACATAGTCATAAGGAAGGATTCTCTCCCAGGAACCACTTA
>SNQJ01S0183054.1:2862-15227 GCA_010110895.2 Picea sitchensis | reverse complement strand
GGGGGTCCAGAATGGAATGGTATTGTCATGGGGCCCCTCGTCCTATCGTGTCACCTCCTATGTCGTATTATCCCCTTCCATTTATTCTCCGCTTGTCCACATGAAATGGCCCACTTCCTTTCACTCCTCCTCATCCTCCGACATCTGTCCCGCTCCCGTCCACATCATCCTGCCATAAGTGACATGTCCTCCCTGGATCAATCATGTCCTCATCACCTCCTCCTTCACTGTTTCCCATCATCCCTACCTGGTCACCACTCATATACCACCTCCAATCGTGTTCCCAAGTCTTTGCACCGGCCTCCACGCCTCTTCCATTAGACCGTTCAACCAATCCAGGTGGAACCATGAGAAGACCTCCACGTCCCAAGAATGCAGAGTTGGTCGGGCCGTTTCCTATCCCAAGGAAGCAGTTATTCAAGTTGTTGGAGGTGGTTAGACATCGTCTCCACTATTAATGGAAAGTTTGGAAAAGGATTAAAGGCATGTTGATTCATCTGCAGGATTGTCAGGAGTCTGATTGTGTCTGTCATAAATGCACAATCGCTCAGAGACTGCATACGCAGACTACCAATAGACATGCAGACGCAATGTTTTTAATGCAGTGTCTCATTTTCGCTGTTGTTGTTTTGTTGTGAGTATATGTAGGCAATTTTTCCATTTTGTAAAGGGTCGATGGTTGAGCTAGACTCCCGATTGTAAAGTTTGATGAAGCACTGGTTGCTCTGGTTATGTATTGACACTTGAGACTTCTTGCTATATGAATGTCAGCCTCTTTCCATCTCTTTGTTAACATTGTGTTAGAACAACTCAAATTGGAGGATCCATTCGAGTTGCACTGTTATAGGATGATGTAGGATGGATCACTATAATAGTTGCATTGTTTCTAATCAGTTCTTGTATTTTCTCAACGCTAAATGATTTGGAATTGGAAGATCCAGTTGAATCACCTTTAAGTTCCTTTGAAACTCTGAACCAAGAGGATCTTGTATTCTGAGTTTTTCCTCCTCAAGCTGCCGAAAGGCCTGATGCCTGAGTCATTCTTGCTCACTCCTCCTACCAAGTCTTCCATCTGCTCATTTTATAATCAACCCACTAACGAAAGTTAGATCAAGACCTCCTCTTTTTTTACATACCAGGCCCAGTTTCCTAAGTTAAAGCAATACCCTCCTGGGTCTCTATCCATCCAACCACCCCGTTAAATTATTCATGACATAAAATGATGGGCATTGGGCTCTACTTATGCCGCAATCTAGGAGTGACTTCTGACACTAACAGATTGCATTTGGAGAAAAGTAAACTTGGAAAGGCGAGTTTGGTTCAGTTAGCCACTAGAATCAAAAGAAGAATCCATGATATGGTCAAAAGTTGTTCCATAAGCCTTAATGGCATGAATACTAGTAATGATCTGAATATCATATGATTAAGGTCGTATGATGTTCTGATTGGGATGGATTAGTTCAACAAGCATCATGTTTCCCTATATTTTTGTAACAAGACATTTACAAGTCTTGATCGAAATGGAAAACAGAGCACTGTGAAAGGAGTTCCAAGACCCATCTCTATAAGGGATATTTCTTCCTTACAACTGAAAAGATGTTTTAGAGAAGGAAGTCAACTCTATGCAGCTCCTGTAGAAGAGCCAATTGATGCAAAGGGGGCAAGCCTTGAATATTTCTCGGTACTAAAGGAATTTGAGGATGTATTCCAAGAAGTACTCAAATTTCCACCAAGATGGGAGATATATTTCTCAATTGATTTAGTGACAGGAGCTGCCCTGGTGTAAAAAACATCTTACAGAATGAGCACACCAGAGATAAAAGAATTACAAGTGCAGTTGGAGGAATTGTTGAAGAAAGGGTACATATGTCCAAGTGTTTCACCTTGGGGACTGTTATAACCCTATAATTCATAGTATCATCTGGTGACTGGAAATTTTTCACTCTAGGTGTATATTGGCTTGCAAATAATATTTCATCTCTGCAAATCATTGTCAAGGAACATAAAAGAAAATTCATGGTTGTTGACGCTGAGTGGTTTTTCCTAACCCCATGGTGATAAAGACAGGGAAAGCTTGGGCAAACTCACAAAATACACTTATCCTAAGTTTTCGAGCAAATATGATTTTGCGCTCATCAAATAAAGACCGTGCATAGATGAATGGCTGGAGAGCAGGCACCCTGATCTATGGTTGACAAGTTTTTCTGGACCCCCCCCCTGACCGTTCTACCTTTAACGGTGGGGGGGGATTTCCGGAATCGAAGATAACGAAGGAACACTTCTAAACAACTGAGGCACCAGCGCTTTCATCAAAGGCTGAGATTGAATTCCAGACCCCCCCAATCGTTTTGCCTTTAACAGTGGGGAGAGGTCCGGAATGAAGCGGTTCTCCCGACAGGCCCTGTCCCAACGTGCCACCCATTCATCGCATTAGACCTCCTCCGCTCCAGACCACTTACCACTTACCATCCTTCCCCTTACCATTCATCATTTCCTGACATACCCCGTCACCTCATGACACCATCCTACATTTTCCCGCCACCCATCCATGCATAAACCAAGCTTAGGGTAAAAAGAATAATAAATTAAATAAGGGTTAACAATAAAATTAGTGTAGTTAAACTGAGCTAAACTAGTTAATAATTAATTAATTAATCAATTAATTAATTAATAGTTAAGTTAGTTTAGTAACTAGGTTAGCTTTTATTAATTAATATTAAATAAAACAATATTAAAATAAAAACATACAAAACCAAACAATAAAAACAAAACNTCCATGCATAAACCAAGCTTAGGGTAAAAAGAATAATAGATTAAATAAGGGTTAACAATAAAATTAGTGTAGTTAAACTAAGCTAAACTAGTTAATAATTAATTAATTAATCAATTAATTAATTAATAGTTAAGTTAGTTTAGTAACTAGGTTAGTTTTTATTAATTAATATTAAATAAAACAATATTAAAATAAAAACATACAAAACCAAACAATAAAAACAAAACATATAAAAATAAAACATAAAACAAAATATAAAAACAAAACATAAAAAACACTTAACAAAACATATAATAAAAAAAAACATACAAACTTAAAACTACCCTAAGTCCTACCCATCCACGTACCCTCCATTCATATCAAACAAAAATCAACAGGCATAAAAAATTATGGACCCCCCTCACCATCCAGAACTTAACGAGAGGGGGGGTGTCCGGAATGGTAGTTTTCCAATACCACCCCTAGACATGTGTAAACACCCTATTCCAGCTGAACCCCCCTCCCCCCTAAAACCGCTTACCACCTCAGGGGGGGTCTGGAATACCGTCTTCCTGAAAACAAAACTGCTTTTCTCATTTTTACCATTTTTTGCCTATTCAGCGCGTCTTTTTCCGGAGGAGATTCTGGGCAAATGAAAACGAATTTTTAAAAACCAAGAGAGATTTTTCTCCATAATGGGATGAAGAAGAAAACTGTCTCTCCATTTTTTCACAGGTGCCACGGGCAGGGAGAATCAAAGCCATCTTCGAGGCCCTTTTTTCTAGATTTTCACTTTTCCGTTACAGTCCTGATTTTGCAGGAGCTGTTACGGCCAGATGGGGATGATTTTGGCGAAAAAGAAGGAATTTTTTTCCAGCACATGCCCATCTACAATAACCTCCTTCATTTTTTACCCAGGTGTCATCGTTGAAGAGAAACAAATGTCTGTTCGAACCCTTTTTTCGCAGAAAACCTGTCCGTCTTTCATGGCAGACAGTTCCATATTTGGTGGGATTTGTGGCTATTTTTGGCCGAGGCAGTTAAAAACGACTCTCAAAACTTGGTGGGGGATCTCCCCTATTTATTCAGATATTATTTTTAATGTAAAGGTTGATCAGTCAGGGAACCAAGATCGAGTTTTTGTAAAGCAACTCACTGAGCTTTCTATATTTTCATCATTTCAATAATACAATCTCAACAGCTACATGATTCATGTGTCATTTTCGGTGGTGATGTTTTCCTCATTCACTGTAATTTGTTTTCGTTGTATTTCTTAAGTTATTCATACTCTGAATTATACAAAGAAGTTCAAAGAATAGAATTTTTTGAGACATACACTCTGTTCTGGCTTTGACATAATTAACGATGTTTTCTCCTCAAAGGTTAATTTTAGGATTCTTGATTGCCCTGTCATTGCCTGGTCCTCTCATCTTACTCCCCTAAATCCAAAATAAAATTTAAATAATCCACCAAGAGTGCCTACCTTTCCCTTTAATGCTATCTGTAGAACTTGTTTTTGATTGAGCTTCAGATTGTGACTCCATTGCCCATGGTTCCTTTTTATCTGCTCTTACCAATTAAAAAATCCAAACTCTGAACCCATTAACTAGCCTAATATTCTTTTCAAACAAAGCTATATCAGACAAAGAGATCCCTCTCTGAGTCTTGGAGGGCTAGATCTAAGACTCGAAGTGGTTTTGATGTTGCCTCTGTGATTGCCTTCTTCATCCTTGGGCAAATTACAGAGCTCTAACAGGGAGCACCAATACTTTTTGTCAAAAAGAAGGATGGAACCTTGAGGCTGTGTATTGGCTTCCGACAACTGAACAAGTACACTATAAAGAACAAGTATCCTCTGCCCTAAATTGATGACCTCTTTGACCAGCTAAGAGGAGAAAAGTTATTTTCAAAGATTGACATGAGGGTGGGATACCATCATGTAAGAATCAAGGAAGAAGACATTCATAAGACAGCCTTTAGGACCAGGTATGGGCATTATGAATTTGTAGTGGTTCCTTTTGGACTGACCAATGCACCAGTTGTCTTCATGTGCTTAATGAATGTCATATTCAAAAATTATTTGGAAAATTTTGTCATAGTATTCTTGGATGACATACTTATCTATTCTAAGTCTGAAGAGGAGCTTAAACATCACTTAAGAATGGTATTGCAAGTACTAAGAGAACATCAGTTGTATTATAGGTTGAGTAAGTGTTTTTTTTATCAAAAGAAGATCCATTACTTGGGACACATTATTTCATAGAAGGGCATAGCAGTAGATCCAGAGAAGATCAAAGCCATTAGAGGATGGCCAACACCCATAAATCTGTCAGACATCAGATATTTTATGGGATTTGTTGGCTACTACAGAAGGTTCATAGTAGGGTTCTCTAAGATTGTTCATACCATCACTTCTTTGCAAAAGAAGGGAACTAAATTTGAGTGGACACTTAAGTGTGAAAATAATTTTAATCTGTTGAAGGAATTACTTACTAGTGCACCTGTGTTAAATATTGTTGACCCAAATGAAAATTTTGTGATATGTATAGATGCTTGTAAGGAAGGAATTGGGGGATTCCTCGCGCAAAATGGACATGTCATTGGATATGAATCCAGAAATATTAAGGAACATGAGAAGAACTATGCCTTGCATGACTTGGAACATGCTTCCATTGTTGACACCTTGAGGATGTGGAGGCATTATCTCATGGGGAATAAATTCGAATTAAGAATAGACCACATTGGTCTGAAGTATCATTTCGAACAACCAACCTTTAATTCCAGGAAAACAAGATGGTTGGAGTTTTTAAGTGAATATGACTTCGATGTCAAGCATATCAAGGGAAAGGAGAATAAATTTTTCGATGTATTTAGTAGAAGAGTGCATATCATGCATGTTACTGCTGTCAATATGCATCAGTCAGAATTGAAGAGAAGAATTTTAGATGGTATTGTTATAGACCAGCATTACCTACAGGTAAAGGAAAACTTGCAGCAAGGAGATATACAACAGGAAATAAAGGAATATGAGATAAAGGAGGACGGATTACTCATGCATAAAAATCGAGTCTATCTTCCTAGTTCCAGAGAACTAAGGAATGTGGTACTGAAGGAAATGCATGATGTTCCTTATGCTGGACATCCCAAGTACTAGAAAATAATTATAACAATAAGAAGCATGTTCTTTTGGCTGGGAATGAAGAAGGATCTTGTATTTTAGATCTCTCGATGTATGGAATGTCAGAAGGTGAAGGTTGAGCATAGGCACCCAACAAGTTTGTTGTAACCATTGCCAATCCCCGAGAAGAAATGGGAAGTGATCACCATGGATTTCATCACAGGATTACCCAGAACGAATAACATGATTCAATCATGGTGGTGTTTGACAAATTAACAAAGGCTGCTCATTTTTTGCATGTGAAGACAACACATGCAACGGCTAATATTGTAGAAATTTTCATGAAGGAAATTTCTAGGTTGCATGGGATACCTAGGGCAATCATCTTGGACAGAGATACGAACTTTACCTCCAATTTATGGAGGGGATTTTTTAAAGGATTTGACACAAATATAAACTTTATCACAACATATCATCCCCAGACAGATGGGAAAACAAAGAGAGTCAATCGAATAATTTAAGACATGCTGAGAATGTATGTGATGGATAAGCCATCTAAGTGGGAAGATTACTTACACTTGGTTGAATTTTCATATAATAATGGGTATCAAGCTTCATTGAGAATGAGCCCATTTGAAGCCTTGTATGGTAGGAAATGCAATACTCCAGTGATTTGGGACAACCCAACAGATAGAGTGGTACTTGGGCTGGAGTTTCTCAAGGACATGGAAGACCAGGTGGTCAAGATTAAGAATAACTTAAAGACAGCTCGGGATAGACAAAAATTTTATGCAGACAAGAACAAGAAAGTTGGAGAATTTAAAGTAGGGGAGCATGTAATTTTGAAAGTGAAGCCCAAGAAGAGCCCTTTGAAATTGGGTAGTTGTACCAAGTTGGCAGCCAGATTCTATGGTCCATTTGAAATATTGGACAAAATAGAGCCAGTTTCATACATGCCTGCATTCCCTGCTTCCATGAATGTGCATAATGTATTTCATGTATCTTTACTAACTAAATATGTACATGATCCTAACCATGTTATTGATTGGAATATGATTCATGTAGAGACAGAGGGAGATTTTCAGGTTCAACCAGTGCGACTATTGGACAGAAAGGTCAAAATGATCTGGAATCGAGTTATAGAGATCGTAAAATTTTAATGGACCCGCTATGGTCCTGAAGATTCTACCTGGGAGAATGAAGATGCCATGCAGGCAGAGTACCCGTAGCTTTTTGAATAAATTTTATATTTTGATCTCTATTTTGTATGTGCAGTGAGGACAATGCCAAAATAAGGGGGAGGGGATTTAAAACCCCAGGTTTTGAACCCCCCATTTTAAATAATGTATTGTTACAGTGCTGAGAGGCCCGAGTTCCCAAAAAAAAATTAAAGGGCCAGTGTGCCCAAGAAACGTAATGTTTCAATCATCATTAACAATAAACACATTGTTGGTTGCTAGACGAACAAGGACTAGAGTTATAGGGGGCTATGATTCCACAAGAGAGGGGGATTTGGAGGATAAATATTTATTCCTATGTTAATTACCTTTTTTCCTCAGGGAGGGGATCGCTTACGTGAGCTTCTTGGGGAGGCCAGGAGGTTCTTGATCTCCCCACAAAATAATTAAACCTACCTCTAGTCTGATTGTTGGGTTGGTCATTGGCTCCTCCTCTCCATCACCTTTGCATTACCCCAATATTTACCTCACACACTCCCATGCATTCACCTACCTCTTCCATCCATCCTCACATGTGTTGTGGTCTGGGAAGGGGGACTGAACTGGTAAAGAATTATCCACAGGATAGTTGGTTGTAATGGTCACTGGTGTGATCCAGTCATGCCTTGAGGCCTGCATGTTTAAGATGCAGTGGAATGTGTCCAGTGTTGCTCATAGCAGCGAGTCTTGAGAGTTCTAGCATTGATATTCTGGACCAGTTGCGTTGGAGACCCAATCAAGGAGAAGGACTGCCTGAGGGATTGTGTGGTAGAGAAAGGTGCAGGTTTGTTCTCTCAGGTGGTGCAAGCTAGGTATAAGAGAGTTGGGTACTTGGATTGTTGTGGGTGTTGGAGAGCCTGTGAGAGCTTTAGTGATAACTGGTTTGGGAAAGCCAAGTAACACTCTGGAACCATCCTTGTGGATTCATAGCCCTGGTACGGGGGTGACGTTGTTGTTGAGATTTGGAGTAGTAGTGTCTATGGTTGGGTGAAACGTCCTTGGTCTACATCCATTTGGTGTCATATTTAATAAATATAAGTGCTCTTTTTTGTGATATTATTATCTGTGTATGAAATTTTTTTCGTTGTATATTTAATTATCGTTAATTGAATATTTAGAATATACATGCTCATTGGATATTGTTTTGCATGTCATTAATTTTGTTCTCTTATGCATTCTTAATAAACAAGGAAGGTATCGGTATGAGACTAAAGTCCAAGGATGGACTTGTAGGTAGCATACCCCGACCTGTGGTTGGCTAGGTATGTTACAAAGGGGCACATCCATCCCAACTCATCACCTTGCAGGAGCCCAATCGTGCTGGTACAAAAGAAATATGGAACTTGGAGACTCTGCATTGATTACCGGACTCTGAATAAAATCACAGTCAGAAACTAGTACTTGATTCCCCGAATCGATGACCTCCTTGATCAAATCACGGGGGCCAAATACTTTAGTAATATTGATCTAAAGTTTGGCTACCACTAGGTCCCGATAGAACAGAAAGATGTATGGAAGACTGCCTTCAAGTCAAAGGAAGGCCTTTTTGAATGGTTAGTCATGCCCTTTGGTTTGACAAATACTCCAGCCACTTTCATGAGGATGATGGACGATATCCTACAACCATTAACCAATAATTTTGTAGTGGTGTATCTATGTGACATTCTCATTTACAACAAGACTTGGGTCGAACACGTGCAGCATATTTAGTAGGTTCTGCACACCCTGCAGCAGCACAAGCTATACGCCAACTTGGGAAAATGATCCTTCAGCATGGACCATGTCCATTACCTGGGATACATCATTGATCAACATGGCATACATGTGGATCCAACCAAGATACAAGTCATCTGTGACTAGCCATCCCCAACCACACTGACTGAGCTTTAGAGATTCTTGGGCCTTGCCAATTTCTACCGCGGGTTCATGTTGGGATTCTCCCATATTGCATGGGCCCTCATCCAAATAACCAGGGGTGGTGGTAAGGTGAAATTTGCATGGGGTCGGTTCCAACAACAAGCGTTCAATGATTTGAAGCAGCGCTTGTGCTCAACCCCAGTAATTTCACTACCAGACCTACATAATCCCTTTGATATTGAGACAGATGGTTCAAACTATGTTGGGGGCATCGTTCTCACTCAGCACGGCCACCCCATGGCCTATCATAGTGAGACACTATCATATATTGTTCGTAAGTACCCTACTTATGACAAAGAAATGTAATCCATTGTGCAAGTCTGTCGCTAGTGGAGACATTACATTCTTGGGAAGGAGACAATCATCCACACTGATCATAAACCACTACAATTCATGCAGACACAAGGAAAATTGCAGAATGAATGCCATTAAAATGGGCCCACATACTTGTAGAAATTCCACCTCAACATCAAGTATAAAATAGGAAGCAACAACCATGTCACTGATTGCCTCAAAATACCTCCAGTCGTGACAATCACCACGGTGTTGGAATCTTGCAGCCAGGAGACCTCAGGATGACCCCAACTCTATGAGATAGACTCGGACTTCGCCACCACCTACCAAATTCTGGGTGTAAATGAAGTTGTCGATAATTTTCATCATCAGGATGGGTTGTTGTGTCATATGGGAAATACTTGTGTTATATCTCTGTTCCATCAAGAGAGAGAGTGAAGATGATCTAGGAAGCCCACTATAGTCAGGTGGCAGGACACTTCGGTTTCAAAACACAGATGCGATGCTACAGAAAAATTTCTACTAGACGAAACCTCGACAAGATGTCATCAAGTATATCAGGTCCTGCACTACCTACGTTATTGCCAAACTGACCAATAAGAAATAGGGCATGTACACCCCTCTTCCTACTCCTGACAGGCCATGGGAATCCATCTCAATTAACTACATGTCGGGCCTCCCATCCACCAAGTGGGAAAATGACTGTGTTTTTGTGGTTGTTGATTGCTTTTCTAAGATGGCGATTTTGTTTTCCTGCAAGAAGAGCATCACAACAGAGGTCACTGCCAAGATCTTCATTGAATGAGTCTGGGTAAATTATGGAATCCCACAAACCATTGTCTCATATCGAGACAATTGATTTCTCATCACATTCTGGTCAATTCTCTAGTCACTGCTGGACACCAAACTCACCAAATCCACGGCCTTCCACCCCCAAACAGAAGGCCAAACCGAGGTCGTAAATTGAATGATTGTGCATACTTCACATGTATAATTCCAAGAGCCCTCGTACATGGGATGAGAGCCTTCCCTATGTCCAACATAGCTACAATTGAGCCCTGCATAGCTCAACCGATCACAACCCCTTTCAGGTGGGTTGGGATTCCAACCATTGGGTCCCATAGATGTTGCACTTCCCCTTGCGATTGCCTCGACCGAATCATCTCTTGCTCTAACTGAAGCTGAAAAAGCTACTCGGTTCATTGAGAATATCTAGCACATATTCCAATAGGTTTAGGATATCCTACATAAGTCCAATGACAAGTACAAGTAGCACCATGATCAACATCGGGTGCCACATAAGTTTCAGGTGGGCAACAAAGTTTGGTTGCACTTGCAGAAAGAACGCCTTACAAGACCCCATCGAAAGATTCGCCCACTCTATTATGGGTCGTATACCATCAACAAGGCCATGGGGGGTACTTTTTTTGAGCTCAATATTCCTCCTTTCCTTGGTCTGCACCCAGTGTTCAACGTGGATCTCCTTCGCCCTTATTTCCCACCATTATTGGACACCTCAGAAGTGGCAGAACAACTAACACCAACAAAGCTCAACCCCGAATGCATATAACAGGAATCCAATGATCATATTGTGGACACACATATCAAAGGCACTTGACAACAAAGGATCCATCTTTATCGAGTCATCAAAGTAGGGAAGCTCCTGCACCAAGGCAAGTGGCTCACCTGAGGTCAAATTCAATAGAAATTTCCTCATCTGATGGGGGAACTCAACACAATGGAGACAATTTCTTCCTAAGGAGGGAGGATTGATCCAGGTGGATATCGATGGTAACCCACCTTTTACAACTGGCTCGAAACATTTTTCTGGCAATTTTGGTAATTTACTATTTTTAACAGTTTATCGGATCTTGAAACTTTCGGAGCTGTTTTGAGGCCCTAAACGATGTTTTTTGGGAAAACAGGTAGAAACTTGGAATTTCCTTTGATGTTTCCCCAAAACTAAATCTCCACGATGATACCTTTCCAACCGGCTATCATGCGCCTAAAACAGAGATCATATGCAAAAGTTAGGACCCCGGGAAGTTGATGTACTAACTTACCCAAAGGAGGCCCACATGACATTTGGCACTGCATCTCCTAGTGTTAGGTTTTTGGATGTCTAGGGTTTTTGGCATTCCTTATTATTGTAAAAATTCCTTCAGATCCTCATTGTAATCATCTTCTTGTGAATGAGCGCATTCGTCTCATCTCTTCTCAGAGATAAGTTGCCACCATTCTAGCAAGCTTGTTTTCCACTGCATTTTACAATTTCAGCTTATTTAATAGAAAACTCGTTTTATTGTATCTTTGTTAATTTGTGTTAACAAACTATTAATAATATTTATTCCTTTCATTCTGCTCATAAAATCTGGATCAGTGGTATCAAAGCAATCTGCTCCTTATCGTCTTAATGCATGTCCCCAACGAGGTCGGAGTACAAAGAGTTGGGTCTCGAGCTTGTTTCTCTTGAGGACAAAAGCTCTCGCATGCCCAAGAAACCTCTCATGGCAGGAGAAAAGAAATATGACAGGACAAGAGATCCTTTCAAAATGTTTCTGGAGGAAGCTCTCATGCAACAGAGGAACAAGATGATGGATAGTTTCGTGCAAATCCTTCGGTGACTACCAACAACTGACGCATCTTCTTCGAGCGGAGACGCCGTCCCATTCAAGGTAAAAATAAACTTCTATATTCCTATATTTGAAGTACATATAGACACATATACTAAATACAAGTGGTTGAATCTACTAGAAGGTTATTTTTTTGTCCATAACTTTTCGAATAGAGAAAATATTACTTTTGCGCTCCTCAAATTTGTTCCCCGTATCAAAGACTGATGGGAAACCTTCTGTGAGAAAAAGGAAACATAGGAACCCTCATTATTTACAGTCACAACCACCTAGGAATGCTTTAGGGATGCTATTAAGGAACAATACTACCATGTCGGAAGTTATGACAACTTGTATACCAAATGGACCACACTACGGCAAGAAAGAGACCAAGCAGTGCCAGATTTCACAAATATCTTCCATACCTTGCGCACCAAGTTGGGTATCAAAGATTC
>SNQJ01S0183053.1:5732-19048 GCA_010110895.2 Picea sitchensis | reverse complement strand
TAAACCACTTTGACTACTTTGACCTTTTGGGGCTTCTAGATGACACGCGAGGGTCCTCCAACTTCGTAAGACCATAACTCTCAAACCGTGAGGAGTTATGTGACGTTCCACATACCACCAAAAATGGCATGACATGTATTATCCATATAGAATAGTATTGTTTTAAAATATATCATAACTCATACCGTTACCCATCAAACAAACTTGGGTCCATTACCCAAACCTGGGTTCTCCAACTTCTCATGGCCATAACTCTCTAACCATGAGGAGTTATGTGACATTATACATACCACCAGAAATGGAATGATAAGAAATATACATATAAAATAGTTTCCCTGACAAATTAAATGTCCTTCATCTCATTATTCCACATACAAGCATGGGTCCTCCAACCATTCTTCTAGGATAACTCAATCCGTAAAGCATCTTCCCGTGAGGGATTTCACCATAAGGGGACCACTTTGGAGTTCATCCATTTGTTCACCATATCGATCATGATAAGAAAATAATGAGAGCAAGGGTCCTCCAACCATTCTTCTAGGATAACTTAATCCACAAAGTGTCTTCCTGTGAGGGCTTTCACCATAAGGGGATGACATTGGAGTTCATCCATTTGTGCACCTTATCAATCATGATAAGACAATAATGAGTCATCTATACATTTTTCCAACAATGCATCATATAACAATGAAACCACAATGATCCATGTCCATCAAGTATCAATGACAACTCATTGATCCATATTCATCATATCAATGACAACTCATTGATCCATCTTCATCTATGCATTCTCATCAAGGAAAATACATATTATATTACATCAATCATAAATCAATCAATCCTTTGACAACAATCAATCACTTGACATCAATCAATGAAATCAATCAATCAAACCATTGGCATCAATGACAACATGATCCAACACAATTACATAGAGGGAAACATCAATATGTCTTATATTAATCAAAGAATCAATATTACAACTTACAAAGATGTATACTAAAGATATGACCTCCTTCCAAGCTCCTTGCCCAAGTTTTACAACCAAATTACCATAGTAACTTTGCTAGCTCTTTCCTCCTCCTTTTTTCCATGGGAAATGGCTTGGTTCTTATAGGGATTTAGGGATAAGGCCATATAGTTATTAGGATAATATTCTCAAGATCATAATGGAAGCCTTATTGAGGTTAAACCATAAGAAATCAGTTGGAATTCTCATCTATCGAAACCAAATCCAAAAATAGGAGCTTCTAGACTTGGTCGCTCCCTAGACACATAGACAGAGTGACCAGTTGCTCCTTGGCAGGAAAAAAGGAGTGACCAAACCTTTTGGTCACACCCTTAGTGAAGGAAAATGGCGACCATGTGCGAATTTGCTTGGAAACTCAGGGAATAAGTGGTACATTTTAAGGGTTAAAATAAGGGGTTTCTAGGGGATAATGACCTAGTGATTAGGTGATAATGACCTAATGATTAAGTGGAAAATAGCTCTATAACATATGCCCCCTAAATTTTGAGGTCAGAAGAGGTGTATGATGGCCAAAACACTTTATATATCAATTCATGGAGCTAATTTATAAATATTCGTCCTTGATACAATAGTATAGCGCTATTGCAATAGAGTGATCAACCTCACAACTATGGAGGACTATTGAATATGTAGATCATTGAAGAAGGAATTCACCCTGTTCTTTCTAAACTTGGAAAAAGGTCAAATAATAATCATCATCCAAGTGGATCCATGTCCATATTCCATGTGTTAGTGCTTAGATTCTTGATAAATCTGGTGGAGCGAACTTTTCCAAGCTTTCTGGACAAATCTGGGGGAAATTTGGAAAAGAATGGAGGTGGAATGAATCAATTATGTTGAGTAATGAAAGAATTATGGCCAAAAATTTGAGAGGGGTGCACCTTTGGGATAAAATAAGCCATTAATTCATGCAGTAGGGGAGATAGGGGGAATGAGTGAGAAAGGAGAGGAAATGGAAAGAAAGGGGAAAAGTGGAAAAGGTGAAAAGCTAAACCAAAATTTAAAGCAAAAGTTGAGAAAGGGATAAAGTAGGAAATCTTGGAAAAGTAGGAAAAATCTAAAATTAGAAAGAAGAAAATATGAAATTTCTTTAAAGCATAAAATAAAAAAAATGTTTTTATGGAAGGAAAAGAAAAAAGATACTTTAAAGTGGAAAAAAAAAACTACTTTAAAGCGGAAAAGAAAAAAGATGCTTTATGGAGGAAAAGAAAAAATCTTCTTTTATGGAAAAAAATTTTCTCGCTTCAATTTATCCTTATTTAGCATGTGTTGGGAAACTTGTGGGCCCCACATGGGTCGACACCGCATCCTTCCACATCATCTCTTGTGCCACCTCATCACTGAAAAATAAAACTTGTACAAATACCCTCGAGTTTATACAAGTCAGAAGAAGAATTGGACAAGGAGTAAGAATATGTTGTGAAATAACTGATATAAGGGGTCTATAATATCATCATGGGAAAGAAGTGTCCCAAAATACTGCAAGTCTCTCATACTCTTCCCGAAATGGATAGCTCATCCTTAAATAACTAAGAAAAACACTAGACCAAGCTCTAAACTCAACTCATGTAAGACACCATCCTATAACTGAAAAGAATAAGAATCAATTTGCCTGGAAGATCTATGAATGATATCCCGATACCATCTGGAAGAAGTTTTGAATACCATCCTGAAAGGATAGAATGACCTTTGACCATCAAAATATCAAAGGTCAGATTTTGGGTTCAATAGACTCGACTGTTGATTGTACCTTCCTAGAGGATAAATATGAGTTGGTGACCTTAGTTTCCATAATTTTTAGGGTCTATACACAAGGTGACGGTGAAGGGGAGTCTTCACTATACCTGGGTGAGACGTTGGTCAAACTCACTCAGGCTCCTTGGAGGGTCACCCACAATTCTCGCCATAAGTGAACTTGCATGAGGGTGTAGGTCTGTTAAGTAGGTCACCAATGTAACTGATCCACCTGATCATCCCAAACCCTTCTCACGTGTTCCTACAATGTTGGAATTCATCACCATCTAGTACGTTCATTGTGAGAAGTTATTGGTTTGTTTGGTTTTCTTCCTAGATTTTGTAGTGTGTGTTTCTTGTTTTCTTAGTGTACCTTAGGTGTGAGTTTGTATCTATGGCATCAGTCCCTGGGTATACCAATGAAGGAATTCCTTTTATGGGCATACCATTTGTTTCTCCTTAAGAAGGACACATTGGTCCACCTTACATTGCAACTTTGAGTCTTCCTGGTCTCACGATTGGGTTACCATTTTGGTTGTTTTCCACTCTGGTGAATGTCAATGCTCCTAGTGCTTCGTATGTAAACACTCCACCCCTGGATCATCAAATTCATGTCGATCCTCCACCATCTTCTCTCGTAGGGTATTCTTCCCATTCTTCTTCTTCACCTAGTGAAAGCTCTAGAACTATTAACTAGGTGGACAATAAGAAGAAGAAACAAAAGATTAAGAAGAAGAAAAATAAGAAAGAGGTAAAGATTCCAACCACTGCAGGAAATGTTGAAAGTAATCAACCAACCTTTGGGCACCATGTTGAGAGTGTTGGTGGTGTCATGCAGTCTAGAAAGAAAAATCACAAGACCCAATTCCCTTGCAGTCTTTGAAAGGGTTATCATATTCTCAAGGATTTCCTTAGTATTCCCAAGGTCGTAGAAGTTTGGTTTTAGTTTTCTTCTCAATCCATGTCATCAACCACTGCAGTTCATGCTGGTGACAACCCATCGACTAGTAATCAGGCTGGAAATAAGAAGGGTAAAGTCAAATTTCCTTGCTTGTTATGTAAGGAAATGAACCACACCTACCTTTTCCCACGCATGGATGAAGCTTCATATATGTTGAAAATGATTTTCGATGTTCAACAACAACTTCCAACATGTTACCGTAAAATCTCTCCAAACCTACCATTAGTTGATGAGCTAGTCAATCTGGTTCCCTCCATAGTTAATCTGGTTGATCAAGTGGTCAACTTGATTTCATCCTCAGTTGACCCAGTTGATAAAGTGGTTGATCTGATTCTATCATCGGTCAATCCCACTCTTCCCTCAAAGAGTGAAACCCAAGTGGTCGATTCAGTTTCCTGATCAATCGATCCCACTCCTCCTTCGAAGAGTGAAGATGTCACTCTAGTCTTTCTTGTTAATACAGATTCATCCCAATGAGGGGGAATTCGACATGTTCCAATGACACCCCCTCCAAGTAATGCAATTACTATTGATTGGAATGCTCTCACATAACCTCGTCTTCCTTCTTACATGCCTTTCGAAATCACTGTTGAATTTTGTGGTAGGCATATTCCTAACAGTATAATAGACGAAGCAGCTTATGTTAGCATCCTATCCTCGAATTCTTGAAAATCTCTTGGTTCACCTCAACCTGTGCTGGTGATTCAAAATCTATTGGATTTTAACATAAGGGTTAGTCAAAATTTAGGGATCCTTCCTCAGTTTCCTATTACTTTAGGGTTAGTCAAAATTTAGGGATCCTTCCTCATTACTTTGGGATGGTCTATATTGATGTCATGGTATTCCAATGCACTCTTTGAATTTCAGAATTTTCTCCTCATGCTTCCTCGAGAGAGACTATGTTTATGATATGAAAGCTTTTGTGTCCACCCTCTTTCGAGAGATGTGTTTCCCTCACAATGGAAACATATTGACCATATACCATCTTTCATTCATTGGACCTTATATGATGGTCAACCATCAATATTACCTGATTGGTCCTTGTATGCCAACATCATCCGCCCCGACGTAGGTCAATTATGTGGCAACCTGTCCCATGCATTAAACTCTAAATGCGAAGGAATTTCTCGCTTCTTCTGACTTAGATCCAATTGTTGACATGGTAATATATTCAATAGGTATTTTAGAGCTTGATCTCCCTACCCCTAACATGCCCCTCGACATGTATTCCTTCCAGAGTATTGTTTTTCCATCTAGCAAAGATCTCTTAAAATACATGATTGAGGTTTGTCCCTTGATATGTATTCCTTCCAAAGTATTATCCTCTTGGAAGCCATGATAAATATGATAACAATAAACATGGTTCTTGTTATCACACAATCTGTACTTGACCAAAGCCCAAGGAAAGTGAGGAAATATTGGTGTAACAAGGGGGTGACCTATCACTGTCACTTAATAGGAAACTCTTTCTCATTTAGGAGTGTGTTAAGATTACCCAAAGGGAGACGTCCCTAGTGACCTAAAGGGTTGATGAAGCTACAAAAAGGATAAACAGATACCCCCCTCTCACTAGTGGCTCAATTCAAAAGGTATTTATGTCTTAAGAGATGAAGAAAATGTAATGGATGAAGTGTATTTTCCTAGAACAAGAAAAAAAGAAAAAATATGGCAGTTTCAAGTACAAAATGATGTTAGTGCTTCAATAAGACAATAAACCTTTGAAATATATGTTGGCTGATATGAAAATGCAGCAAAATGAAAGTTTATAACATCAATAAGTATTTTATAACAGCTGCAAGAAATATGCTTCTAAATTTTTGAAAAGACAATGAAAAGATAGCATTTACTAGGTAGAATGATAATCAATTGTCACAAGCTAATTTGGAAGTGTTTAGATAGCATTAAATGTAGTTTATGTAGAAACATTTCTGCATTAAGATGGTTGTAATAGTGATCTATAACAACAATGAGTAAATTATTTATCTAGGCTAGGTTAAAGTTAGTTTTAGTTAGTGAAATCTAGAAAGTTCAAGGTTTGAGTGTTGGTTTGATCTCTCTACAGAAGGAGTGTAAGGAATAGTTCCTTTAAAGGGTTTATGGATTCAAGAGTTCAGAAACATTCATTTTGAGTAAGCATCAAAATGATTATGTTTATCCAAGTAAAAGATGAATCTTAGAAGAGTAGTAACTTAAGTCTTCTTGGGATTCAATCTTTTGAGAGGTGAGTTACTAGAGAGTAGGCACTTCTAGGCCCTGGCGACTTTCCTCCTTCTTAGATAATTGAAGAAATATTTGGATGCAACCACAATTGATCAAGACCTATAAAGAGCTAGTGCTTTAGGTATTTATAGGCTTGTCAATACAAACCAATTAGGCAAAGTCTAGAAAATACAAAGTGAAGAAGTAGTAATTTAAGTTCTTCACTTCTAGGGTTTATCAAGCATGGAATTTCATAATATTTATCATGAGAAAGAAAATGTACCATAACCATTAAAAAGTATTGAAAAAAAGTGGATTTAATTACTTCACCAAGCATAATCATGCATGAAAACACTAGATTACCAAATGACTTCACCAAAATTTTATCCAAGTTGCAAGTAGAAGGCTCCAAGAGAGGTACACATCACAATTTCAACCAATAAAACCCTAAGTAGGGAACCAATTTCAGTCCTCTTCCTATTGTGTGGGGAGTTGTTATGATAAAATGAGAGTACTTTATCTCTATTTATACAAAAAATTGACCCTTAATTAATTTTAGGTCAAAGTTAAGGCTGACCTGGCCAATTTACATTACAATCCAAATTTGACATAAATAAAATTAATTATCATCTAAAGACACCTCCAAGGGTAATGTCATTCCCTTCTAGGGTGATGTTGAATTCCTAAGGTTGAACGTTGGTCCTAGAAGGTAGAATGCTTGGCCTCCAAAGGCCCCAAATGATACCCACACGTGCCACTAAGCTCACAATTGCCTCCAAAATGAAAACCCTAGCTTTGGGTGATGTCTAGGGTCATGATGGTGACATCCTGGGAATTCAAGGGACAATTTCCATTTGGAAGAGAAATATCCCCCTAGGTCTAGGTTTTTTAGGCTTCCTCCAAAGGTATCGTCCTTCTTTCTTCCTGGTGCAAATCTTCAATGTCTTCTTGCATTTGGTTGGGGTTACATCATCAATATATGGGCTTTAATACCCCATGAAGGTCCGAGCTAATCATTCCCTCATGTGTACCTATCCACCAGGCAAGGTCCTGCAAAAAGAACAAGTACACCATAATTCACAGGGACCATAGCATGTAAATCATATCCAATAATTAAATTACCAAAACATGTGCAACAAACCCAGATGATTAATTGGTGAATTTTCCATGAAAATTCTATCTTTTGAAGGTGTTCATCTTTTAGGGAATTTTTAAGGGCCTAAAAAACATTGTTATGAAATAAAATGTTACAAAAATGTGTGTTCTTCCAGAACACATATTTTCTACTTCTAGAATGAGAGATCTTGAGGATAGCTTTCCAATGATCTATTCTGAGTGAAAAATAAATCTTGTATGAAGAAGTTACAACCTAAACAGTCAAGGGTAAAATTGAGTACCAGATTTCTTCTAGAGAGTATAACTCCTAGCTCGGGATTGAGTTTGGGGCCTAGGATCAATATATGGGAAGCTCATGGACTGTAGAAGTCAACCATGGAGACATATTTGAATTATGGATATTTAAAAATGTGTTGGTGGAGAAAGATGACATGTGTAGCATGTAGGGTTGAAAAAGGGAAAATGGTCAAAACTTATGAAGACCATAACTTTATGCTCGGTTCTTAGAATTGGGAAAATGAATAGTCAATGGAAAGGAATTGAGGAGGAGAATACACATAATAACCCAGAAAATTAATTTGAGTAGTAAATTTTGCAGTCGACTCAAAATAAGATGAATTGTGGCATTAAAGGGAAGAAACAATTATGCATTCTTTTCCAAAATGTTGTATGTATTTATTTTTTTCAAATAGAAAATTGTTTCCATGCACATTTTCTTCAAAAATTATAGGTTTATGAAGGAATTTTGGTTCTGGTATGATAACTACAACCATGGAAGATGCCCAAGGGTCCTATAGTCACGAAGATGAATTTAGGAGTCGACATGTTAGCACGTGGAATGTTGAGACTAAGTCTAATGGAAGAAGATATAAGAATGAGTTTGAAACTATGAGGAGACTGTAGAGAGAAGTGCAGAGTTATAGGGATGATAACGAAAAGATCACGAAAACTTAGGAAGAGATAATTCATATCTTGAACATGTTATATAAGCAAGCCAATAAATAATGGCACAAAGAAAGAATCCAGTGCTAGACAAGGGACATCATCCAAATCCCATAGTATAAAGGATGAGCATGGAAATGATATGAAATCAAGGAGTAGGAGGAGGCTCCATCACTCCTCGAGCAAATCCACTAGGAGAGATCATGCAAATTCAGGGCCAAGGAGCATCCCAAGTGTGTCTCTTGTCAGAAGACACAAAATAAGTGTCAATGGAGACATCTTGTAAGGAAAACTTAGGAAGATAAAGCCACCAAATTTCAATGGTGAGCATAGGAAGGGAGAAGAATCAAAGGCCTGGTTATTGGAAATGAAGAAATATTTCAAGCTACATGATTACCCCTCAAGTGTATAAACAAGAGTTGCAACCTACAACTTGTAAGGAAATACATTCATGTGGTGGGATCAACTTAAGAAAGCCAAGCATCTTGATGAGAAGAAGGTATCATGGAGGTGGTTCAAAGGATATTTCCAAGAGAAATATTTTTCTGAGCATTACTATGAAGGGAATATGAAAGAGTTCTTTGAAATAAAATTAGGAAGCATGACAATCAATGTGTATGAGAAGAGGTTCTTTGAATTGTTGAAGTATGCTAACTTCATAAAAGATGATAAAGTAAAAATACAAACATTTATAAGTGGGTTACCCACTTTATATAGTGACAAGATAAAATATGATAACCCCAGGACTTTGGAGGAGTCCATAAGGAGAGAAAAGCATCTCTATGAGAAGAATAGAGGGAGGCCAATCTTCCAAAATACTTAGAATGACAAGATGAAAGGAAAGAGGGATCAAAGGAAAAAATGTTTTAAGACACTCTTTTTCAAGAACAACTCCCAAGAAAATCAGCAAGGACAATCAACCCAAAATGAACACAAGACATGATATTATTTTGGCAAAAGGCTAAGGAAGAAACTTGTACAACGTTGGGGATGTGAGGGGAATCACTTATATAGAGACATCCCTCAAAAAGGAGAAAGTATGAGGATTGTCCACAACATTCAGGGGAATGAAACAATGAAATACATGGGAGGAACCATGCCAAGGATTTATGTGGCCTTGGACAATAAGAAATAATAATATCAATCCCCCATGAGTCAATTCAAAGGTAAGATCAATAATCATCCCATAGAATTTTTTAATTGATTTTGTAGCTAGCCATAGTTACATAAACTCTAACATTATTGAAATATTTCACTTGCAAAGGATTAAGTATAATAAATCTTGGTTAGTTTAGTTTTCCATAAGGGCTAAGAGAAATATCAATGAGTTGGCTAAAGATTGCTCAATAGACATGAATGGACTCAAAATAGAGGTATATGTGAACATTATAGCTTTCATTTCATATGACTATCTATTTGGAATGAATTGGTTGGAAAAACACCATGCTATCCTAGATTGTTACAACATGACAATAAATTGTCTTGATGAGAGAGGACATCAAGGCAATATTCAAGGCATTGTGTAAGATACCCACTAAATTGTTTTTGAATTTTTACTTGTTTTGTTGAGTATATACTACATTCAAAAGTTTCTACTGTAGTGGTTTTCGAGTGTAGCCGATATAAAAGTTTCACAATAGTTTTGCATCTCCTTTGGAACAATATTTGACATATAATAAATAACGAAAATACATTGAATATTAGAGGTAAAATCAACAACAATATAGTTAAATAACTTGACTAGTTATTTGATTCTTGATCTAGTTGTTTCATTAATCAGATAACCCACCATTTTCCTTCATATTAAAATAGTAAGCAAGGAAAATTACTTTTTGACATGTAGGTAGAGGAATATACAACAATAAATAGGAAATAGATAGTCCTGGAGATGAGTTGTTACTGCAACAATGAAATAGAGAAAAGAACATCATCCCAGGTAGATTCTCATCTAATTCTTGTAGAAAACATCCATCCCATAGTCATATCAACTTCTTCAACAAGGAATATGACCTAGAAGCAAGGGAAATACCTTCCATAATTCATCTCTTGGAGAATGGCACCTCCCCACTAGATAAAATGGACCAACTAATGGATAAAATTAGCCCTTCATGAGAAACTTAGCCTGGAAGTAGAGATTCTTCATCCTGTCATATAGATTCGACCCATAGTGGAATGATAAAGACCATAACGTGACCCCTTAGTCCAGGGAACTATCCCAATGATTATAAATCGCCCCCCTTCAACCCAAACTCATCCCACAGGAAGGAACTTGACCCAAAATGAAGATATATGATCCAAAAATGGATTAAACTCAACCTCTTCAAGAAAAACATTTCCTCGAAACAAAAAACTCTGCCGCCAACAACAAACTAAGCCACACTGATCTAGATTATTTTTGGCACGAAATAAGAGCGAAGATATAGTAAATAAATGCACATATATATCGTGAATATCCAAAAATTTAACATAAATGTATCAAATATGCAACCATAAACATAGAGATACAGTAATACACGATTTCTATTAATGAAATAAATGTACAGAGACTATAAAAATATAGAGTGAAAGACTCACTAGAATTGTGGCAGCTTATCTCTAAGAAGAGATGTGACGACTACTCGCATTCGCAAGAAGATGATTACAATGAGGCTCTAAAGGCCTTTGTACAATAAACCAGAATGCCAAAAACCCTAGACATTCAAAAACCTATCCCTAGGAGATGAAGCGCCAAAAGTCATGTGGGCCCTGTTTGGGTAAGTTAGTACATCAACTTCCCGGGGTCATAACTTTTTCATACGATCTTTGTTTTAGGCGCATGATAGCCGGTTGGAAAGGTATTATCGAGGAGATTCATCTTGGGGGGTGGAATTATGCCATTGGATATCATTTAGAATCTCAATATTGAAAAACCTTCATTTAGGCCCTCAAAATAGCCCCGGAAGTTAAAATTGCTAAAGATAGTAAATTGCCAAAATTGCCTGAAAACTATTTTGAGCCAATTGGAAAAGGTGGGTGGCCACCGATATACACTTGGATCAATCCTCCCTCCTTAGGAAGAAATGGTCTCCATTGCGTTGATTTCTCGGGGGAGAGGGAAAAGCATTTGTTGAATCTGCATCTTGGTGAGTTGTTTGCCTTGTTGGAGATGTCGCGTTGCTCAGTTTGTGGAAGTCTGTCATGAAATTGTTGAAGCTCAGGCCATTCAACGAGTCAAGCTACATGAGAGGACGGTGTGCAAAAGGAATATTTTCACTTTGCTGCAAACTTTTCGACCTGTTTCTATTGGATAGAAGGTGCTTGGGGTGAGGTTGTAGTGGTTGAAGTGTCCTTCTCTTCCCCTTTTGAACAGATTGTGCAGAAGTTGAATTTTTCAGTATGAGATGCTACCTTGCGACACTATTTAGGTGGAACAATAGTTAGAACTACCTCTAGTATTATGTAGAGATGACCCCCCAAAGTAACAATGAAACTACGAGGTTGAGAACCATAAATAGCATGGCGCTACCACATATATGGCTGGCCCAAGAGAACATCAAAGACATCTAGTGGGGAAACATCACATAATACCTCATCCTTGAAGGGATGGATGTCATATGACAATCAACATTGTTGGTTGACACAAAGATCTCGTCCTTGGTGAAGCCACTCGATGTTATATGGTTGTGGGTGTGGTGTTTTCGACAATCCCAACTGTTTGACGACCTCTACTGATATGAGGTTCTTCCGGCTTCCACTATCAACAATAAAACTCAGTAGGGTCCCCTTCACCCATATCTGTGAATGAAAAAGGCGGTCCCCCTCTTTGGGATTTGTTGGTTCTTCTGGTTGAATTGTTGCGGTCACAACAATAGAAGTGGGGTCTGTGTCAATGATCTGTCCTTTACCAGTATTTTCCGAATCAAATTTTGAATTAGGGTTTGGCTCCTTTTCTTTGATCTCAGCCACCAATGATTATTTTGAGAAACATTCATCGGTGTTGTGCTAGGGGAGTTTGTGGAAATACCACCATTTTCCAGTGTCCTTCTTTGTCTTCCCGTGACCCTTCTTTTCTTGTGGCTTGGACTGGTTTTGAGGAGACTGTTTGTTACGACCTTCTTTTTCATACTTTGTTTGTTGTGGATTTGCAGACCTGAACTCCCATTTGTTCTGGTTCTTAAATTTCTGCTCCATTTTAACAACATATCGATAGGCAACACCGAGTGATGAGATGTATAGAAAATCCATTTCAGATTGGATGTATTTGTGTAGAGCCCCGCGGTATTTCAGAACCAAGTGTCATTTGGAGTCTTTGATACCCATATTGGTGCACAAAGTATGGAAGGAATTGGTGAACTCTGGAACTTCTTGGCCCCTCTCTTGCCATATCTTGGTCCATCTCATGTATTGGTCCTAATAGTTTCCAACAGGGTAATATTGTTCCTTTATCGCATCCACAAAAAAATCCCAAGTGGGCTCGACCCCATATATTCCAAACTCCTCTGTGGAACTTTTCTCCCAGTAAGTTTCCCACCAATGTTTGACATGAGGGATAGCTTTAAGGAGTGTGAAGGTGATCTTTTCTCTGTCGGAAAAATTGTGAACAGAGAAATAACCTTCTAGCAGAGTTAACCATTTTTTTAGAGCTTCTGTATCTATCTGTCCTTCAAATACAGGAATATCAAAATTAACTTGTACCTTGAAAGGCAAGGTGCCTCCAAAGTGGCCGCTTGATGAAGATGTGCCTGCTACTATCGACAGGCATTGAAAGATGTGGGAAAAAAATTTCATCATTTTGTCCCTCTGTTGCGTGAGAGCTTGCTCAAGCAATAGATTGATAGGATCGTCTGCTCCGTCGTTTTTATTTTCTTTTGCCATTGAGGGTTTCTTGGGTGCGTGGGAGCGATTTTCTTCAAGAGAGACAATATTGAGACCCAAATTGATATACTCAGACCTCGTCGGGGACATGCACTGAAAAAATGATAAAGAGCAGCCTGCTATGATACCACTGATCTAGATTATTTTTGGCACGAAATGAGAGTGGAGATATAGTAAATAAATGCACAGAGATATCGCGGATATCCAACAATATAACATAAATGTATCAGAAATGAAACCATAAACACAGATATACAGTAATACATGATTTCTATTAATGAAATAAATGTACAGAGACTGTAAAAATACAAAGTGAAAGACTCGCTAGAATTGTGGTAGCTTATCTCTGAGAAGAGATGTGATGGCTACTCGCATTCGCAAGAAGATGATTACAATGAGGCTTTGAAGACATTTTTACAATAAACCGGAATGCCAAAAACCATATACATCCAAAAACCTAACCCTAGGAGATGAAGCACC
>SNQJ01S0183052.1:22881-39919 GCA_010110895.2 Picea sitchensis | reverse complement strand
TGTACTGAGAGCTCTTGGATTAGAGTTTTGTATGAGATTGTTTCATGATCCATGATATATACATGATATATACATAATATATGATAGTGGGGTTTTTAGCTTTATGCTTTCCCGATAAAACATCTGTGTTATGTGTGATTGATCTCTCTTCTTGATATTTCAATTGGCGATCGTGTTTTAAATTCCCCAAGAATTTTAGTAGAAGTGATTATGTATTTAACAGTGGCATATAATTGTTAGATCAGGAGAATCCAAGCAATACATAATTTGTATTAAAATTTCTACATCCTTCACTTTCCAACTTCCCCGTTGAAATCAGATTTTTCCTTAGATCTGGAACATGTCTTACCTCTTTCAACAACCATTGGTTTCCATTCTTTTTCTTTATTTTTACCTTTCCCATTCCAACAATTTTTCATAGTGCATCATCACCCAAATGAACCTGTCCAAAATCACCTTCAACATAATCTATAAAACATTTCCTATGGGGTGTGGCATGAAATGAAACCCCTGAATATACTACACAAGACTCAGAAATATTATCTATAGAAGAATCAATTCATCTTGCAACACATCACTTGTTACATTTTCTTTCTGATTTTTCTCATGTTGTCCATCTCTTTGTTTATTTGGAGCTCTACAGTATTTCTTCAGATTTCCTTTCTTCCCACAGTTCCAACACTCTATTTTTCCTAGTCTGGATTTGAATCTTCCCTTCCTAGAATTCTTGCGGTTCTCTGAGCCCTTTCCTCTATCCTTTTGTCTTCCCTTGTTCTCCATGTTTAACGCATTGCCTGATGTCTCACCCATACTTTTCCATCGCATTTCCTCGCTAAGGATAACACCAACAACATCATCAAATTTTACAGCCATGACCAAGCCATTCCATCTTTCTGGCAATGAGCACAGGATTAGAAGAGCCCTGACCTCATCATCAAATTCCACTTTTACAGAACTTAGTCTATTAGTAACTCTATTAAATTCATTTAAATGATCTGCAACAGACCCACCTTCTGACATATTCATATTAAATAATTGCTTCATTCGAAATACATTATTGGATGTCGATAATTTTTCATTCAGTTTAGTCAATGCGTCCATCATATCATCTCCTTCGTTGTATTTTCTTTTGAAATATTGAAATCCATTGACGCTACCAAGCTCAGCCATATCATTCCTATTTCCTTTTTGTCAAGAACTTCCCATTCTTCATCCTTCATGGTCGTTAGCTTCTTTGTTATTCCTCCCAATGGTAGGAATAGATCCTTCTGATATAAATAATCTTCCATCTTCATCTTCCATAACTGGTAGTTTTGGTCATTAAATTTCTCGACTCTAAACTTTCCATCTTCCACCATTGCTCCCACTTGAACCAGGAACCCTCTTTTCCTGCAAGTTACATTTCACTCTGATACCAATTGTTGTAAAAAATAGGATTGCGGAGAAATAAAATAAAACAAATGAGAAAATAAAACATAGAAGATACACAATACAACAGAGACACATATATAAGTGGTTTACTCAGTGTGGGCTATGTCCACCAGATAAATTGTTAGGTCCTTCCTTTTTATTATCTAGCAAAATGAAGGGATACAACCTACAACACACCCATTGTAACTTCCTCTTATTTCTCTCACAATCTCCTCTCTCAGAATACAATATTCGCAATAATACACAGTCACAATACAATTCCCTCATAAAAGAGGGTTGCCTTTAGGGAAAAAAAACTCTAACATAAATTCTACCGTTAGATTTGCGACCTTATAATGAACGGTCCATATTTACTACGAAATTACAATATTTTACAAGGAAATTTTTCCCAATCTTTCACTTCAGGGGTGTTTCCCTCGAATCCCCCACCAGGGGGGGCTACAAAAATTGGCACCCCCCCCTGGACCCCCCTAGCGATAGTTGTGGGGGGTTAAGCCCCCCCACACCCCTGGAATGGGGTCCAAGCATGGCTTAAACAAACCTCTGAATCAAGAAGATAATAAGGCTCCACAACAAAAGGGTGATGATTCGGGAAGGCTAGACCAAATTTTTCCAATTCTTACAGACTCAACAGGATATGATGAACCCATATACTTGGTCCTGGAAACTGCTGGAAGACTGGACCATAGTATGGACTAAAGAAATGAAGAGGTTGATGCAAGAAATGATGTAGGTGTGACAAATAGAAGTAAGAATAGGGGAGGACATAGTTAGATGGGGAGCACAAGGCAATGGAAACTTTCAGGTGAATCATGCCTACCTAGCAGTGGTGGGAACTGGCAGAGGAGCAATGAAAACCATTGTGGGATAAGGTCTAGAAACCAACTACTTGGCCAAATATATCTATGTTCATGTGGCTCATCTCCAGCTGGAAAATCATGACATTGGATGGCCTTATCCGGAGGGGCTTCACAAGGCCTTCAATGTGCATGCTATGCAAGGTAGAAAAGGAATCCCTTGACCATTTTTTAGGTTATTGTAGAGCAGTGAATTATCTTTGGGACAATGGGGCAGAATTGTTCAAACAGTCAGACAGGGTTAGAAATGACACACCAAGGACCATAGAGGAATGGGGAAAATATATCTTTGCAAATCCAATCCTCGATAGTGCCTAGAATACCTTCCCAGGATTCCTTCCATGGAATGTTTGGAAAGAAAGAAACAGAATAATTTGATAAAAAAAAAAATCCTTACTAATGATTAGGTCTGGCATATCATCCACACCAATGTACAAGAATCCATAAAAGTCTCAACATGTTCTATGCATGATGCAGAACTGGAGAGCATAAAGTTATCGTCTTCAAAAATTGGAATCTTGGGTCATACTTGAAGCAAGCAGTCTTTGTCCAGAAACCCATGCATCCGAGATCTAGGGAACACTGGCAACCTCCCCAGGTGGGCTTCCTAAGTTAAACCTTGACGGTGCCTCTTAGGGAAATATAGGACCAACGGGGGTGGGGGGAGTGTTCAGAAACCATGTAAGAGATGTGCAGACCCTATTCACCTAAAACATGGGAAATTCCTCGAACAATGTTGTAGATCTGGATGACCTCCTCAGAAGTTAGTGATCGCATAGTAAAATGGCTACAGGACCATTGTTGTGGAGGGATACTCCTGGGTGCTAATCTTAGCTCTAAGAAAAATTTTGAAAGGTACTCCTCAATAAAAATTATCGAAGAATTGGTGACTAGCGTATGGTCTCTCAAAGCCTATGAGGATAGCTAGGTTAATCCTGGTCATCATATCTGAACATATCCAACATAAATCCAATGCCTTAGCGGACTGCATGGCTAATGTGTGGGTCTCCCATCCTATTCAACATTGTGTTTGGCTTGAAGGGGACCCACTACCACGAGAGCTCCAAGAAAAAGTGGACCAACTGAAACAAATGGACATGTCTGGCACAAATGGGGTGACACATGAAGTGATGGAGGCAGCACACATGGTTGGACTATCGTTCGATGCAATGGAAGTGGACAAGTGCTCAAAATCAAGCATGCAAACGTAGGTGGTAGGTACATCATATGTCCTTGACATGGGTTGGGTTTGATTGAAGTGACATGGGGGAAGGAGAACAGAGATCCAATCACAATGGATGTGCATGGGAACCACAAGGGTAATATGAGATTTTGTATGAGGGTGGTTCAGGCTCGTGAAGGAACCTCTATTAATTTCCCCATTGATGTGGACATGGTTCAGTAAGAGGGTGGTTCATGCTCGTGAAGCAACCTCTATTAATTACCCCATCGACATGGGCGTGGTTTAGTACAAGGGTGTTGTTTTGGCTCATGAAGGATTTCCGACACCAAGCAAGGCCCCTCGGGAGAAGATTGAACTAGGTTAACTAGCCATTTTTCTTGTTCTGTCTTAGACTGTATGTTAAGTCTTTTTTGTTTAAATCAAGTGGATAGCCTGGACCATGGGAATCATACTCTTATACCTAGTATAGATATTTTTTAAGGCCACATGCCCTAGAATTTAGAACTTTGATTGTTTCTTTGTTTTGTTAGAAATTCATGAGGATGATGACTTGATATCTCTATGACTATGTCGAGGAATTGGGTCTGGTTTCCGTTAAAGGTAGACCCCATGTACTTCTTGTACCATTTTTTTGCATATAATAGAATTTCTTGATCTTTTTAGCTTACAAAAAAACTAAATAAAATATAGCCAAATAAATAGTATTACATGTAACTTAATAAAATATAATCAAATAAATTTCCATAAAATTACAGAGAATAATACAATAATAATATTTTTATAAAAAAAATTCACAACGATATATATATATATATAACCTTGTCAGTGTGTAAAATAAATTACAAAAATAGATGGTCTAAATTTGGGAAGGAAAGATTTGGCTTTGTGAAGTGTTTAAATAAAACAAATTATGTTCTCCCACAACATAGGTGGTAGATATATGCATTGTATAATAAACTTACATGCTAAAAATAAACAATGATAATTGCATAACATAAATAACAAGATTTAGAGCCTTGTGGTGGCATTGCCTACAAATTCCACCTATGTTAGCATCTGGCGCCTCCATTGATTCCATTGTATTTATTGCACAAGGTGGACCAAGTAGAATCCTATCTGGGGTGGGGAATCCCACATAATTAGCTATCTGAGTGACCAGGATTGAGATGATTGTTACTTATTCATAGAGGGACGAAATTCATCTCCATAAGGTGATTTGTAGAGGTATCCATCTTGTTCCCCCTTTTCCAAATAGATTGTAGCCTCCCATCTTGCTCACACTTGCATGTTTCACAATTTTTCTCCATTTTTTCAAGGCAAGCTTCTAATTGATCCTTCTCACAATCTTGTTGGAGTAGTATGTATATGAGGCCACCATGTGTAACCCACAGATCTATGTTGCACTTATAGAGTTTTCTCTTGAGAGATCAAACTTCTTTGGTCAATAGACATCAACAACATTTACAATGCTCTAACACCATGGAGATGGAAATGAGAAGGGTGGGGGGATTGCAAACACAGTGGAGGTTCACAAGAGTTCTAGGGTTAAATTACATGGGGATACATAAGGGAGAGGGGAGGTGGGAGTCATAAGGGACACATAGGGGGTGGCAGGAGTTAGAATAAAATGACAATGGATGAGGGAGGGATATCAAAGGGAAAGGAGGGTGTTAGGATTCTAAAATCATGGGATCTAAGTTGTTATGCTTAGAGCACCATAAGGTCTCAAACAAAAAAATGGTGATGAATAGGTCGTGGAATAGGATTTACATATGTGACACTCCCTTCTAGTTTCTATATGGAGAGCACTCCCTCCTCTAATGTCACCCCAAGGTTTGACACAACATATGTCTCTCTATTATGATGGTGTTTGACATGGTAGAGCTTGGACCTTCTAAAAAAAATTTAAGAGAGGCCTTTTAGACAATTATATTTATGAATTTCAAGGAGGATCTGGACTCAATACAAAATGATGAGGAAATCCCCCAAAATAAGGTGTCTAAAGACATTAATTATCTTGAGAGATTGAGCCATTAGTAAGCTACTATAATTTTTTCTCTATTGTTTGATAATTGACCCACTTCGTAAGCAAATGATAGTTTTTACTGTCCTTCTAAGTCAATTACCCCCCCTTACCCCCACCCCATGTTTGTTAGCCTTGGGTTTCCTTTCAAGGGTCCATTGAATAATAGCATGTGACAATGTTTTTGGGATTAACACTGGGAAAATTCTTCATTTCCCATTCTCATCCTCCACTCAAATGTTCTTGGAAACTAGCTATCAATATTGTGGAGGGGGGTGGGGGAAGGTTTAGAAGTTGACAAAGTTATTGTTGTTATTGTGCATTGTAGTGCTCAGAGTTACTAAACCTAATTCATTTCCTATGTATGGTTTCAACTAGCGATCCAAGGGTTGTGCCCACTAAATTTATGGGTTCAAAGGGCTCACTTCTAAAGATATGTTTATTTTTGGTTAGCCATATCTTCCAAGCTAGATATTTGAGGAAGGAGTCCATTTTTGGGATAAAAAAGATCAATTTTTAGAGACATTGGATGGGATCTCTTCTAAGTGATAAAGAATTGATTCCAATTTGTAGTGGGGCTTGTGTTTTGCAAGAGCGATCTACCATATGATTCTAGTGGTGTTGCATTCTAGGAATAAGTGGGAGATGGTTTCCTTGTATTTTTTCAACATCGTGCATTTATATGGCCCTACAATACTTATTTTCCATAGAGTGTTTGCTATGAGAATTTTCTCATGAGCCAATAAACACTTGTACTTTAGCTTAATTTTTGGAAGGAAAACTCCATTCAAAATGTTGCTCCATCATCTAGAGGTCTTCAGGCTGTCTTGATGTTATAGTAGATGAATATATACTTGCTTAAAATTATACCATTTTCTTAAGGATCCCCATAATCTCTTATAACTAATTGATTGACGTGGGGAGGGCACATCTCTCAGTTGATGAAGGAGGGTGGAAATTTACTCTTGGAGTTCTGGTGAGCGATGCAATGTGGTCCAACCAACCCGATTATTATCATCTTGTTAATCATAGGTGGAGAGGTCTGTAAAGAGTAGATATCCCCTATGATATGAGAAATTCCTTTGAGATTGTTCTCCTTTAGAGGTTTTACTACCATGATTTTGTATTCCTAGAGATGGATTTTTTCTCCATTACTCATTTGTGAAGAGAGATAATATTTTAATGATACATTTGCATGTATGCCTAGCCATTTTCTAGTCAAGCATTGGCCTTGAACTTCGCACTAGGAATGGAACACACTAGCATATTTACAATTCCCTAGTACATAATATAATGCAATACAATCTACAAGTCAAAACTAGGACATTACACACTTGTATTTGGGTGACTAACTTTATTTCCATTCTCCCCTCTTTCCTTTTACCCTAGATATGAGACCTCACCCAAGAATCCAATAAATTAACTCTATTGCACATGAAGCCACTATAGCCTAGGAATTTCCCCAACCTTCACTTGCTATTAATGTCAATGGTTGGGATAAGACCAATTCTCCCAAATATTATTGTTGGTGGAATGTGAGAGAGCTTTCCCATGCTACCTCTCATGCCTATTCCTTATTGATTCCCCTAAAGATGAAGGTCAAACCATGACTCCTCCTTATTTTGTTATAGCTAAAACTACCCACGGATTGGATAAAATGAAGAATGTTATTGAATATTCACCATGCCTCCTCAATTTTCCCCAAACTCCCTTGTTGTAATCCTTTAGTTTTCATTCTTCTTGTTTCCTCCCTAACTACTAGTTCACATTATTGTTACACATGAGTCTATGTCTCCTCCTCCTCCTCCAAAATATCACAAAACTACACCACATGGCTCTCAAATTGATAAAGGTGAACAACCTATTACTTCAACCAGCATGGCCAAATCCTCTTCCTCTACTCATTTAAAGATAAAATCAGCAAGCAGTGGTAAGAGAAGTTTAAATTATTTGCATCCAGAGGTGTCCCAGTTGGAAGAAAAGAAGTCTCAATATGAGCACTTCATTAGGAAAAGAGAAGAATTTTTTAAAAAGAAATTCCCTGGGCTATTTTGATTATGTTTATTATGATGTTTGACTATGATAGTATTATGGGGACAGATGGCAGAACCATGATATTAATTTTTGAAACTTTAAAATATCATGTTTTATTTATGGGAGATACAAGTGACTTTTTCCATGGTGTTTTAAATACTTGTTTATGGTATGTTATGTGATGTTGATTTTTATTTTTAAAGATTATATAATGGAGAGACAAAGAAAATCTATTATTAATTTTTGAAATAAAGAGGTGCATTATAGAGGGGGGGGGGGGCACCTGTTTAGTTACTATATTATTTATTAATTATCTTTATCATAAATTTACTTGTCCTATTTATAAACTAAAGTTATTTAACTTTAGTAACTAAAAGTAGTTCAACTACTTGAGGAACTATCTTTTACAGAATACAAGGACAAATAGGACATGAGAAATTAGATAAAAGCACTTATGATAAGGTTTTCTCTTGTTTCATATTGAGATTTATGAATTTCATCATTTCTTTTTATGAGTTCTTTAAAGGGATAAATCCTCTTGTTGATAGTCGGTGTTGGAGCCGCCTCTGTTTTTCTTTTTCACCTCGTGCAATTTTTGACGTCTGATACTTAAGATTTAGAATTGTTTCTCTTTTCCTTCCGAAATCATAAGACTCCTAAACCTTATCGTCTCAATGGCAATACTTTTCAACTTCCAAAAGAAAAGATTCATCTTTTGCCAGTATCTCGGCCTTTCTGTTTTTATTTTTGAAATATCGCAAGTTGGGTATCGCAAGTCGGACACTTTGGTTTTTGAATTCTCAAATCCCGAGTCGCGAAACCGCGAACTCACTTTTCAAATTTTTCACCCAAGGCAATTGACTATGGTAAAGTCTTTAACCTTGGATTAGATATCATCGGTATTTTGCGCCTCGGCACTCATCGAACCCAAGCTTTTGTTCATACAACCCTGACAGTCGAGAACGCGATAACTTTTCTAAGAACCTTGGTCGAAGAACTAAAGGTAAAAAACTAACCTTTGTTGGTTTTGGCTCTCGGCATATCGCGACTTGGCATTTTCCCTCATGGAGTTAAAGTGTCTGAAACCCCGATTCACGAAGTTGCGACATTATTATTGCAAGTTTAAATTAGGCGCCTAATCTAAGATTTTGCTCAAATTAATTGGGGCCTTAATTATCACCGTATCGCAATATCGCGAGTTAAAAAGTTAAAACACGAAGAAGAAGTTCGCGATGTGGCGAAAGGAGAGGAAATCTTTAAGTCATTGAGATTTCGAAAACTTAGAAAAATGGAATTAAACAAGGTACGTCCCGCGCTTCAAGGTTGGCGCACTTCACGAGGTATGTTCTTACGCTCCATAACCCAAGTACCTGTCAAGCCGCCTAATGTTGATGACAATTAATGAGAAATTAGGGTAAATCCATGAAAAGATTAAGATCGGATTTTTCAATAAATTTGGTTTTATTCGCGATTTGACAGACCTATGTCAAGGGTACATGATTTTCAAATATATACGATATTTCATTTTATTTTTAAACGTTTCTTGTTAGCGCATAGAACTCGCCTTCCCCCGAGGATACTCACTTCCGCATGTATACACAGGTTTACTGCAAAAGAGCAAAACAGCAAGCTTCAGCTATGGCGCCAAGGAGAGCGGCGAAAGCAAACGTAGATATTGCAGCACAGGGTTCGGACAACGTATCAGATACTTCGCCTCGGACGAGTGGCTCAGTATCTAACTGGTCGTCTATTTCAAATAGTCTACAATCTGAGTTGGTTAACTGTTCAGATTCTAATGAAGATAACCTCGATGTTGAGAAAGATGACCTGAACACCAAGTACAAGGCAATTTTTCAGTCGGGGATGCACCTGGTCGCAACCAGACCTCGGGTGCTCCCATACTACGACATGATCCGATGGGCATTGGATCACGTCGACCTGCCTACCAGAACTATCGTGAATGATTGACAGGACAGGATTGGGACTTTTAGGCCTAAACATATCCAGGTTATGTATAAGCTCCCAGCAACTTTCGAATATACATACGGCCAAGAATTCCTGGCGGAATTCAAAAAGAAAGAGTGCCAAGAATTTGACAGAACCCTGCCAGGCTTGATTAAAGATTGGGTGTCACGTCCCGCGACATTCAGGGTGAATGACAAAGGTGTGTATTCAATTTCTTCGTTGGAGCCCAATTTTTTATATGTGGTGATGATGGCTTGTCGGATTTTCAGATGGGAGGATACCGCACATTTCTACGTCCAGTGGGTACCTCTCATCTATTGGGTAGCAGAAGGTTTCTCATTCAATTAGGAAAAAATGCTCTCCGATAGTATGTTCAACAGGATCACCGAGTACCGGGAGAAAAAGGCAGCCGGTAAACCATCTGGATTCTTCATGTCCGCATATCTCATGGGCGCAATATGCTCCATGACGCCTTTTCCTTTAATGAATTGGGCTTGGAGTCCAGCCCATGAGAAAACTGTTCATGAGTACCATGATAAGCTGTGGGAAAATAACGCGAACAAGTTTATTTATGAGATTTTTAACCGGGTAGTGGTGCCCCTGCACGTCGCCATTTTTGGTCTTTTTCCACCCCGCATCACGGATAGCATTGCCGAGAATCTGAGCCATATTGCAGACTGGTATGTAGAAGAAGAATTCTCTTATTTAAGAGTGTTTGGAGCTGATGTTCCTCCTTCGGCACTACCGTTGTTCATTCCCGACAAGCTGGCCTGTCGCGAAATTGCTCGGCAGACAGTAATCGGTGGAGTAAGCAAAGAACTCAAGGCGTCAACCAAGAAGGTATGGCCATCTTTTCCTATTCGGCTAAATTCATATTCATTGTTAGATTTCGTACATGCTAAGGCTGAGGCCGCAGCCTTAGAAGACTTGAGCCTGGCCTACATTGAGTACAAAAAGCATGATCCGCAGAAGATCGTAAGCAACCATTTGGGGAGTTGTGGATTAAAGAGGTTCAAACATGAATCTTCGCCCTCGGATGATGTTTTCCGAGGAGCGAGGTCCTATTCAGAGGTGCAATTCCGAATCGGATCCCTGGCACCCGCAGATAGAGCCTATGTTTTAAAATTTCAGGAGCATCGGAAAAGGTGCCTCCCCGTTGTGCTGGGAGGTTTGGGACTTCCCAAAGATAAACAAAAGGAAGCCGAAAGTTCTGGGGGTCAAACCTCTAATCCCGAAAAGGAGCAAAGCCCCGAGCAGGAGAAAAATCCAGACAAGGAGAAGAGTCCTGAGCAAGAGAGGAATCTCAGTACGGAGAAAAAACTCGAAAAGGAGAAGAGCCCTGAACAGAAGAAAGATCCTGAGACAGAAAAGGAGAGTACTGGTCCTCCTAAAAATCATAGTCCGGAGGTAGAAATAAAGGATACAGACCCACCAGAAACTCAGAATCCGGAGTCGGGGATGAAGACCTCTGACCCCCCAAAAGAACAAGATCCACTCACCACAGGGAAGGGTGCTAAGCAGATTGGGCAACCCATCACCTCTGTCACACCCTTGCAGTCGGCACAGGGAAGCATTAACGAAGGATGGATAGTTGGTAAAGAGCTGAGACCTATAAGAGCAGAGGAACTCCCTCCTAACGAATTCTTCTTTGATAAAAAGAGGAAAGTTGTAGTAAAGCGAGAATTTTATCAAGAGGGAGAATCCACAGCTAAAAGATTCAAGGTGATGATCGATGGGAGAAATAAAAAGAAGGATGAATTTGCCACTGAAATTGCAGGAACGCTGGGAGCATATGCAACAGCAAATCGATTCTCGGTCGAAATGCTAAAGAGGCAGCTCAAAGCAAAAAATTGCCTGATCAAAACCCTTGAGGCCAGGTTAACTTCAGCAGCAGAAGACGCTAAGAGTCAAGCAAGTGGATCAATAGAGCTGGCCCAATTGGCCGATAAGAAAGAAATTGAGGTCCTCAAGACCAAGCTGGAGCAGGCAAATTCACTAATCCGAGATGGTCGTGTGCAGTCCGGCCACCAGAGGGATACGATCGCACAATTACAGGCTCAGTTAGAGGTTGCAGAAAGCAAGGTGATTTACATCGAGATGGTTAAATCTCGAGCAATCGACATTCGGAGCAGGGTCTCTTCTGCTCAACACAGTCTACTAAACAAGATTGGGGAGTTTCGAAAAGATTGCTTGTTAATGAATCAGATTTCTGAGAATCTGAGTGTCAAGGAAAGAAACGCAGAAGCTGCTCGGGTCGTCTTCCAGGAAGCAGTAATAGCTACTAATAACAGATTCTCAGCAGAGGCCCCCGGGATCTCCATTGCCGAAAAGACTAGGGGCAATATTTTGTTAAAGAGCTGGGAGCATGATATTGCTTCAAGCAAGGAGCAGGCGCAAAAAGCAGCGAATTCACTAGAAGAAAGCTTTAAAATCATAAATACTGAACTAATAGGGATGGAGAGTGAAGGAGACACAGAAACGCTAAGGCAAATAAATATGGAGCGGATCTCCCTCGACATGAAAGAGAAAAATGAGAGAATTCTGATGGAGATCTCTAAAATGGACAGGGCAGGGATGGCTCAAATTGATGAACATCTAATTCAACCCAGCACACAACTCGACACCCTTGATATTATTGATGCATATATGGGAAATAAACTTCCGCAATTAGCCTGAGACTACTATTTTGCCGAAGCCAGTTGTCAGGCAGAGCCGTCACAGCTCATATCCCAATTCCTGGACAAATGTAGGATATGCACTGAGTCTATGCAGACACAAGCACCTGGCACGTCTTGAAAACGGAGTTGAAGAGATGGAGTGATTTCGCTCCTAACAGCTGCCAAACGGAACCGCCACAACTTGTATCCAATTTTACGGACGGGTGTATCATATGCACCGAGTCGTGTAAAGGAAGCACCTGGCACCTTTTTGTATAAATAGAACAGAGAAAGGAGTCCAAAAGGCTGGACTTTTTGGTGCTCATTGTAACAGAGTTCTCCCATGGAGGAAGTTAATACAAATCAAATTCAAGATTCTCGATTCTGTCCCGACTGTATTTCAAGTTTGTTTCATCATGTTCTTTGTTTCTTTTCATTTTTCTCTACACAATTAGCTTTTTTTGTCATGTTCTTTGTTTCTTTTCATTTTGCTCTACATAATTGAGAAGTATCGCTATAACTTAGTGCGACTACTACTATAGTGAAGGAAGTTCATATTTCGGTAATTGTCTCTTGTCCTTCCTCTGCACCGGCTATCAGCAGGTGTAAGACCAAGCTACAATTACAGGATTTTATGTTTACTTGCACCATATCAATTATGTTCATGTCCATTTCTTCTTCTATGTATACGTGAGTTTTTTCACTGGTAAGAATTCTATGTTACTGCAACTAGATGTTTTTCTCTCATTTCACACCTTTTTGCTAAAAAATCATACAGTTACAGGAAAGGGCCTTTAGTTTGTATTTCTATTTCGTTCCTCATGCGAAGATTTCTCTTATCTCGACCGAATCGAATCAGCGATTAAAATCTCTCGTTAAATCATTCCCATAGTCATACTGTTTCCCAATGACTGCACCCACAGTAACTCAACCTAATATTCAACCCGGGATATCAGATCAAACACATATCGCGTTAAGTCTCTTTGACATGACCCTTAGAACCGCAAATACCCGGGAAGAATTAGAACGTTCATGGGCAGCCATTGAACAAGATATTGCTTTTCGGGAACAGCTGGAAGTTAGACAGCGTGAACGTAGAAACCTACATTAGCTTCCTATACCGAAGGTTAATGAAATCCTTTATAAATCATTACCATACTTTCGGATGCCTTGAAACTGTACTTTAAAGCCTTAAGTACAGACTCAGGAACAACATCTTTCTGGCGCCGTTGCCGGGGATCGAAGTTACGAAATCTTTTCCCTAGGAAAACGACAAAATATTTCGTGAATAGTGTTATTCTTTGATAGTGAACATAGAGTACACATCGCTTTAAGGCTTGTTTAAATCTTTCACTTGGCGACTCCACTAAAACACAAACTGGCGTCTGGTAGAAAGCATACCAGACAGAACCCGAGTGGCAAACTCATTACGCCTGTTAATAATCCTGAGAAAATTCTAAAAGCGAGAGGTTCATTAGAGGCAACTGTGTCAGTTAATAAACCCAAAAACCCACTCATAAAGAATAAATCAGTTTCAGAACCTCCTACTTCCGGTAACCCTCTGCCTGATATCAAAGATCTGGAAACAGAGTACTCAGAATTTAGGAATAAGCCACATCAAACTTTCCCATCTGTAAACAAGGGAAAAGGTCCTTTGCAAAGATCATTATCTTTTGACATACCATCCTTTCTTCATCAAAACTTCCCAGTTTCGCCTGATTCAAAAGGGTGTTTTACACCCTCATTTCCTACTCCTAAGAAAATGGCTGGCGTCGGAGGAGGAGGTGGAGGACAACCTAATCCCCCTCCTCCCGGAGTATTTTCGAAAGTAGCGGCTAGATACGCTCCCCTAGTTTTACCCGCTCAACTCCATGATTTACCTGACAACTACATAAAAAATCTTACTAAGTTCACTGGGGAGGGAGATCTAACCGCAGCCGAACATGTAAACTTCTTTGACCAGTTCGCAGACATCTGTGGTATCGAGCACGAAGATGTCTATTCAAGACTACTTGTCCAAACCTTCGAGAATCGAAGGATAGGTCCGAACTTGGTTTCGGAGTCTTCCTACAGCGTCTATTCGGACATATAACGCCTTAGAAGAAGCTTTCCTCAAACAATGGGGAGAGCGAAAGGATCACTTATATTACCTTACCGAGTTTGGGTCCCTAAAGAAAAATAACTCTGAGACCGTTATGGAATTTATTCTGAGATTTAACAAACTTTATAATAAAATTCCAGCCGCTGTTAAACCTTCCGAACCCTCAGCTAAAGTAACCTTCGCGGGAGCTTTCGAACCTGATTTTGCATTACTTTTGCGTGAAAGAAGAGGAGATACCCTGATTAAAATGCAAGATGACACTGTCGAAATAGAATCTAATATGATGGCTTCAGGTAAGATGAAGGCTAAAGTAGAAACAGCCAACCGTGATAATAGACGCTATAGGGAGCCAGCAGGTCCTTCCGGGTCAAATAGATACACTGACGACAGAGTCGATGATATGGCCCGAGTAATTAAAGATCTGTCTAACAAAATCTCTAGGATGGAAATGGATCAGGCTAAGGCTGATTCTTCTAATAAAAGGGACTTCTGGAGAAACCCAAATCCCCAAAATCAACAGAGGCAAATAAAGAATGAAGATCAAAAAATACAAGCTCCCCTAAAAAACGAAAAATTTATAGGAACAAGTGACCTCCAAGATTTCAGAGATTTGGATGATGAAGTTGCATGTTTCGGAGATGAATGTTCACAGCCATTTTTGACCAGGGAAGAGTATGAGGAATCTTTAAATACTCCTCAACCTTCCAATGAAGAAGAGGATGGTGATCATACTGACCTATACGTATCCCAATCAGAAACAGAAATGATAGCGGTTGATTTTCAACCCAGATACAATCTGAGATCAAAAAATAAGCCTACCTCAGCTGACCAACCTAAGAAGATCCTGCCAAGGGGTCGATCTCATGAACCCCCTTTGGAAGAAACATTGTTACCATTACCCAACGATAAAGACAAGGTAGCAAAAAATCAACGGTCTCAGGTGAGAAAAGCTGAGACCCAAACAAAGGAAACAGAACCAAGAAATAAAATCACAACTTCAACTAGGATCACGAGTGATAAAGTGATTCAGACAAACAAGTTGGAAAGAGAAAGCCCGGAAGTCTTGACCAAGGAAACGGACAAGGCCAATACATCTTACAATTTTGAAAACGAATTAAACAAAATTAAGATACCGATTCCTTTGGTAGAATTAGCAAAAAACCCCACTTATCGGAAACAAATCGCCAAAGTGATGGGTGTTCATGAGCCAGAAAGTCACTTTGACGTTATCAACCTTGAAGATGACAGACCTAACATCACCTTTGGTCCTCATTTTGAAGGATTCAAGGATAACGTCGCTCCTTTCTATATCACCCTGAATATACATGACCAGTTACTGCATAACTGCATGTTAGACTCTGGGGATTCACATAATGTTATGCCCAAAACTATAATGGAGAGGTTGGGGCTCCAGATCACTAGACCCTATGGAGATCTATACTCGTTTGATTCGAGAAAGGTTAAATGTATGGGAATGATAAAAGATCTGGTTGTTACCCTGGCTCAAGTCCCAGTCAAGAGTGTCTTGATGGATGTGGTTATTGCAGACATTCCCCCCAAATATGGTATGTTGTTATCCAGATCATGGGGAGCCAAGTTGGGAGGTTCTCTACAACTAGATATGTCATATGCCACAATTCCTGTATTCGGTGGTCAGTTTACCCGATTGTACAGAGAAACGAGATTGGCATATACTGTCAGTGATCCTCAGAATCCAAATAATTTTCCCATTTACGTTGTGGATCAAGATCTGGGAAATTTCTTATTGTCTTTCGATGATGATTTAAATGGATGCCCAGAAGAACTTGATATAAAGCAAGAAGAGCTTAGCCCCTTGACTGAAAAACTATGCAAAAGTGGCCTCTGGAAGATGTACTTCGATGGAGCTTCATCTTCTGAGGGAGCTGGTGCTGGCATACTTTTGATAGCACCTAAAGGTAAGTTTACCGTTCCTTTCTCATATCGCTTACAGTGGGACATAGATTATACCAACAACGTGTGCGAATATGAAGCGTTAATCTTAGGTTTAGAGGCAGCCAAGAAGTTAAACATAAAAAATTTGGAGGTTTACGGTGATGCTGAATTCATAGTGAAACAAGTAAACCGACAGTACCTAGCCAAACATCCCAGATTGAGAACATACAGAAATTGCGTTTGGGATTTAATGGAGAATTTTTTCTCATCTATAAAAATCCATTTTATCCCTCGCACAGAAAATCTACATGCTGACGCATTGGCTAAGGCAGCCTCGACCTTTTCCCCTCCCACAAATGTTAAGTTGAAATATCATATTCAAATCAGGTATAAACCCTCCATACCAGACAACGTCCGACACTGGCAGGTCTTCGAAGACGACGAACAGATTCATAAATTCCTTATAGCAATAGGCGAATTCTCTGAAACCCATCCAGACCAAGAAAACCAAAATGACCCAAAGTGGATTATGCAAGAAGATGAAAATCCTGAAACCTTCCAAGAAAAGATAGCGGATCATCGTGTGTTGGTCCTTAAAAATAACCAAACTCCGAAAGGCTTAATCCCTTTGGAAAGACTCTTTGATCAGAACGACATACCTGTGAAATCCACTCTACATCCCCAACCAGAAGAAGTGGAGGATTGCAACATAGGAACTGGAAAAGATTCCAGGATAGTAAAGATATCTAAATTCCTCCCTCCCAAGGTAAAAGACCAGTATAGGGACTTACTCAGACAATATAAAGATGTTTTCGCCTGGTCCTATGACGAGCTCCGAACATATGATACTTCTATAATTGAGCACAAGATACC
>SNQJ01S0183051.1:6253-18760 GCA_010110895.2 Picea sitchensis | reverse complement strand
GAACGACTGTCGAAAGCAGTGAGGAGAGTAGGTGATGGAGACAAAATAGGCTGGCCAATGGCCTTCCAACATGCCATCGATATAACGCATGTTGAGGTGCCCTCATCGACCATTGTGTGGAAGATATTTCGAGTAAAATATTTCGTGGGATAAGCCACTACTATCTGAAACGCTATGTGGTAAGGCAGACAAGGTTTTAAGTCGGTTGTATCTAACATGATGGTACCTGGATTACAAGTCTCAGTAGAGACCAAAGTGGTTAACAAGGCTTTCCTATGAGAAGGGCAGCTTTGGAGGACCTCCAAAGAAGACATCGCACAAGGGGTTTGTGATAAATCTTCTACCACAAAGTAGTTATGGGTGGCCCTTGCGTTTGGGTTATGAGAAGCTTTTTTAAATGCACCTTTTGGGATGCATGTCATTGTTTCTCCCAACGTCTTCTCAATCTGTAGAGGAAGAGATGGGAGATCAACTTCTTTACCCTTCTCAGAAGTGCTTGGTTTATTATAGTCATATGCTCTAGTCGATATAAAAGCATCACCTCTAACAATATATACATTCGCGGATGCGGGGTTGTTCGGAGGCAGGCAGGTTTCTTGGCTGCCCCCTTCCGTGCTTGTAGAGGCTTGAGTTAGATTTTTCCCATGTTGAAATGGATTAGTCAACATCGCATGATGTTGCTGCATGACAAATTTTTGGGCCTCTGCAAGTCGACGACATAGATGGGTCAGGTGGTCTTCCACGCACAAGTTGCATGGATACCTCGCCTTCCGTTTTTTAGTGTTTTCCTCGCCAGCATTATCGTTGGGTTTTTTGTCCCCCTTACCCTTCTTTCATTGTTTTTTTTTTCCTTCAGGCTGCTAGGTGGCCTTTGGGTTAGTTGACTGCACTATGTACTTCCAACGTTTTGGTAGAGGGAGCACCCAAAGAAGTAGTTTGGCTGGCTGCTGTGTGTTGTATGGATAATTGTTGCAACTTCTTTGTCAATTGCTCAACAGGCTTTGTTTGTGCTAAACTGACAATACCATCGGCATGTGGTCCATCTCTCTGCCTAGTTTTATCTAGTATTGAACGTGGCGCATCTGGCAAGATGTTGTATAATAAACCGGACTGAGAATAGATAAGCTCAAACTGTTGAGCCCGCATGATGGCGTCTTCTTCGGAGAAAACTCTTGACGTCGCAACATCTTTAGATAGTTGTGGGACCAAAGACTTAAGGAACCACTCAAGAAGGAATGCTGGTGGGACTGGTACCTTGATTAAACTCTTTTGGCGTCTCCATTCTCGTATTTGATCAAAGATATGGTCCATTGTTGTCTATTCAAAATTGGCCAGTAGCTCTGTTCCAACATCATATCTCATAGGTAACTGGAAATGGTTCAGGAAATCCATCACCAGTTCTCCAAAAGAAGAGTATCTTGAGAAATCGAGCTCAATGTACCATTTCGCGACACTCCCAATGAGAGTACGTTGAAACAATCGCAACTGTACGGAGTCATCTTTCAATGAATTAGATGAGCACCAAATATGGAAGGTAGTCACATGATCTCCTGGATCTTCGTTAGGCTTGGATTCGAACTTTGGAATGTCCAAAGGAAACTTCGTTGGCATAGGAGACCAACGCGAATCATGACAAATAGGGTCATTCAACAACCTTGTCAAATATGGCAAGTGTAAAGTTGCCAGGAAAGGTAGTTTGGGTTGTTGGTGATAACTTGGGAAAACGAGGCTTGGAGTTTGACTGCCACCAGGTTGCCAGGAAACGTTTGGCTGCTGGCCTGGATTCTGGTAGAAACCATGGCCCTCGCCAGCATAAGGATTTTTCATATGTGGAGACATCATCGGCTGATTTCCCAAATAGGACATAGATTGTTGGGCATGCATTATATTCGAAGGACTTTGGGAAGGATTACCCCATGCCAGTCCCGTGGGGATAGGCATAGTAGTTTGTACGAGAAGGTGTTGTTACCAAACGTTTCGTTCAAAGAAAACGGTGTCGAACCTACCAGCATACTATGCGAAGGTGGTCCTTGACTCCCCACTCTAAATAAACTATTGTGTGTATGTTTCCCGGTGGATTGTTGATGCGAGCCATTGAGTGAAGGGGATGAAGGAGGGATATGACCTCCTCCATAAGGGAAATCTTTAAAAGGAGCAAGAGTGCCCCCCATGTGACCTTGCAGAGGAGCACTAGATCTCCCTACCCCCAAACCGAAAGTCTATAAAGTGGAGTAGGAAAGTACAGGACTTGTACCCGAACTAGGCATCCCGTATGAGAACGGAGGGCCTATCGCACTAGGTGTGAAAGGGGTTGTGGCCACCGCCAAAGAGGGGTTCGGACCACTGTGAGAAGTAGTTGCAGTCGAGACCATGGTGCCTCAGACCAACAACGGTGGGTTAGGAGATGAAATATCTCCTGTGGTGACAACCGTAGTAAGAATTGAAGAATTCCCAGAAGGATTAACAACATTTGTTTCCATTGCTGTGTGCGACACTGTCTGGCCCTCATAAAATTGAATTCGTACAATGAAAGGTGCCAAGAAATCAGTGGTTGGGGTTTCAACCAGACTAAGAGTGGTTTCTTCAAGGTCCAAAATAGTTGATTCCTCTAAGGGTTGGTCGGGCACAATGGTTTGTAACCTGGTCGCTTCAAAAGACCCTTGTTGGTCTAGCTTTCGCCTTAATGGTGGCGGGGGTGGCTCCAGTGTAACCGACGGCAGGCCAAGAAGCCTTCATGACCGATGGAGCTTGGGATCCTCCACTGTATGAGAAGATCCAAGACACTCTAAGGTAGTCTAAACATTCAAAATTAACACACACTAAAAAAAAAATGTCCCTAGAAGATAAGATAGGCAAAACACTAAATTAATTGGAAGAACAGTTACAACAACTAACACTAGAGAAACTTATCGGTACAAGTGCAACTCAAACATGGAAGCACCGTCCGGGTATACCCTGCAAAGAGTGGTCCTATTTCTGTCCTAGGTACCATGGTATACCCCCGCAGTGACCTGTGTATGTCCCTAACAAATATTGGCAACTAGGTTGCCAGCGCGCGAACAGTCACCAGGCGGGTACAATCGAAAGTCGGGTAGACCACAATGAGCAGGGTATCGAGCCCGAAACCTGTCAAGGGTATCGAGAGAAAATGGTCCAGAAGACAACTGAGGACCTCGAATGGATTCGAGACCCATGAAGCCCCATGGAAAATGCAAACGACAAAATCCCAAAACAAGCCCTCTCTATGTGTTCTCCTCTACGATTGGTCCAGCTTTGGAGGGTTCATCTCCGCTACCTTTATGCACGTGACCTCATATTTATCCCCTGTGTTACAGGGGGGTCCTAGATAAATTTCATGACACTGGACTTATACACTCCCTATCTCAGACTTCAATGTTTGATTTAAAATGGCCTTGAAGAGTTTCCTCTCCAACCTAATCCAAAGCCCTAGTCCTGAACTAGTTGGTGAACCCTACAAACATAAAAGTCTAAAAGATTTTAAATTTAGCGTTAATTTTATGGATTTGTCTTATGTGAAGGGGTATGAAGGTGAAACTAATGATGTGTAAAAGACGAAAGAAAAAAAAATGAATAAAAAAGCTGGAAACAAAACTTTTACTGAATGCAAAATTTCAACAACTTTTCAAAATAAATATTTTTAATTTTTCTAAGATTTTGGACAACAAACTCAAAAGAAATTTCACTTGACTACAAGCTACTTATGATTTAAGTAAAATGAAAAAACTTATGAAATAAATGACTTTTCCCTGGCTTATGATGCAGAAACACACTCTTCAACCAAATAAGAAAATGAAAAGAGATTTTTATTTTATTTAAATGCTAGTAAAGCAAGAAAGGAAAAATACCGACAAGCAAAAACCAAGAAAAAAAATTCTGGCCTAATCGTAGATCGCAAAGAATCAGGTCAAAAATCACACACTAGCAATTTTTTTTTTAAAACAATGACTCTCACACTTGTCTAAAAACCTTAAAAATTCTTTTATTTTTATGACAACTTCTTCTTTTTTTAACTGAGAAAAAGAAGGCTAAGGGTAAGATTAATCCTAAGCTACTGACTGCTCAAACATAGATTCAAACACCTGATAGGGATAATTCTTATGAAAGGAAAGGATGACTGCTTTACCCTGAACAAAAAGTATCATGCACAAGCATGCAACTGTTACTCAAACAACACGCATGTGAACGTGCGCTGGATAGAGACAGAGGGTGTGTACATGCGGGCTGACCTTGTACATGCCACGTGTATATCTAAATTATGAGAAAAAATGAAAACAGACAAACCAAACCAGGAAGAGACCACTGATATTGATAACCAGGATCCCTTGAAGGCTTGGACACTCTTTTTGACAGAAAAACAAATAATGTAAGGAAAAAATGATAAGGCAAAAACAATATGAGATAGGACTATTGGCAAACAAGACTTAGACATAATTCCATAAACCCCCCTGAGAATGTGTGATTCTGACATGGAAGAGGATGACTGCCTCTAAAGTTCTCTAAACTCTACACGCTACTGCTACCTCTTCAGCTAGCGTTCACATGCGGGTTGTAAGAGAGTAGGGCGCGGGCACACGCGTGCATACCTTATGCAGGTCACGTGTACCTCGATGGGTCCCGACAAACATAGTCAAGCAAATCAGAGAAAGTTGGTATGGAAAACCATACTCTCTGCTAGCTTAGACCTTACAGAAACTAAAAGAAAAAACAGGCAAGAAAAACTAGTCTTTAAAACTACCCAAAAACTAAATAAAATTCTAGGAACCCTAGAGAGTGTCCCCAGTATGGTTGCCAATTCTGTTGTGGGGAAAATATCCCTACGAACTAGCAAATAGAGTTCAAACTTTGCATACAGATATGACCAAAGAGAAATTACTTTCTACCTTCATCCCTAGATTTAAATCCCCTTTTCTTAGTAAATGCATGGAAAGATCAACCTACCTCGTTCCTGGCGTTTGATGTCGATCCTCTGTTGTAATTGATTACTTGTTCGCAATACTCCTTCCAAATCTGACCTACATCCAAGACAAGCAACAACTATGCATGCATCCTACTTATATACTAATGGGTTAGAAATCCAAACATATACTAATCAAACTATAAAAAGTTCATGAATTGGGACGAGAAAAACATTTTCTTTATTACTTTGAATGAGTCAACTTACAAAATTTGAGGCCGTCCACCTCTCCTTGAACCTGATCTTGGGCTCCTCTTCTTCTTTCCTCCAACTTCTTTGTTTTGAATCTCCTTTGGCACAAGGAAAGGATAAAGGGTTAGGACAATGGGAATACATAAATGGGTAGAGTTTCTTTGCTATATTTTTCCTCTTCCAAATGGGACCCCTACCCCTTCTTTTATAGGCTAGAAGGAGCTAGGTATTTAGAAAAACCCTCGACCATGCATGGCTGGGAGTTTCAGTTAGCTCACCCATAGCTTTTGTGCTCCGTCGGAAAATTTCCTTTTTTCGTGCTTTTGTCGGTCCACGCGGGCTGTTTTGGGTCAGCCAGCGTGTACACACATGCAGTAATGCATTAGGGCGTGTGGGCCTTTATAAAAGAGGATTTTCAAAGAGTTGTTCAGCAGTGATTTGGAAAAGAAGGGATATGAGTTGGCATGATGCCAGGTAAGCATGTGTGCTGCAATTTAGGGTTATAATAGTGAGCCTCGGAATGGGATTTACCTTAAAAATTACTATGCCTAGATCACCTAGCATGCGTGCTTTGTACATTATTGTATTTTGGTTTGGTGTGTCTATTTCTTTTGCATGCTCGAGTTTTACTTTTTCCACTCATACTGTGTCTTTTGTTTTCATGTGCAGATGACGTCTTCCTTTCCTATCTTTGTCCAATTTGCAGATGGCGCTAGTCGACACACCCAGAATGTTGCTTCTGTAGCATGGGTCATTTACGAGTATGACGAGTTGATGATTTCAGGAGGTATTTTCTTAGGATCAACGACTAACAACATGGAAGAATATCATGTTGTCATCGTACTTTTGACCCAATCCTCCTCCCTAGGTGTCTCTTGTATGACCGTTAACCTAGACTTGCAACTCGTGGTCAGTCCACTTAATCGTGTATACATTATTCGTAATCCTATCCTGCTACGTCTCCACCTACGAGTTCATCAACTTGAACGAATGTATGATTTCATCGAATACAGGCATATTCCTAGAGAACTTAATAGCGTTTCAGATTCATTAGCCAATTACATCATGGATCGATATCTCACACATAGATAAGGTTCCATAAAGGAAAATAAATTGTACAGTGTATGTAAATTAAAACACATCACATCAAAGACATTGTTATTTGCAAATAATTTGGAATTGTATAAACTCGGAACTGTATATATATATGGTGTGATTGAAAATGTTTGATTACATCAAAAAAGTATTTGGAAGAGAAACATTTTGGGTCTTTACACCCATACAACATTGTCCAACAAGTCATACAATCATCAGAGAGACTCTAATCTCTCTGCACTGCATTATGATGTGAGTAACACATCACTGTGTGAACTACTCGTCTTAGTAGAGATTTAATGCTCTCTGGCACCCCCACAGTGTGTCTCTGCAGATGTAAGGGAACTTCTTGCCTCCGTAGAGGAGGGATACCCATCGTAAGGCCTTGGAGGTTTCTTTCAACCTCCTAGAGACCTATCACTGGTGCCCCTGGATCTACTGCAACCTGAGAATTCCTGTGACGTCCCTATATTGGTATCTCAATAGAACACACTGCTCCCTTGTCTGCATGTTGAAAACTATACATCCGTTAGAACTATTCTACGTACCTAATATATATATATATATATTGTAAAATAAAAAAACACTTGACAAGGTATTGTTTGGTATCTTACCTGACACATCCCAAGCTTCTCCTGCTGGTAGAACTAGATCCATACTCACACGAAAGTCCACCTCGGCATACGGGAAGTATTCTATATAGAGATATTGGCGTCTCAGCCAAGCGAAGAAGTCATCAGTGAAGTGAAATTCTAACTCTGCCACTAGTCTCAGAGATAGAATAGTCCATCGCTCCATCTGTGGTTCTCCCATTGATCGTATCGCCAATGCTATTTGAAGTTTCATTTGAGAGATGCACTCTAAGAAGATTGAGACCAATAAAGAACCATATCCAAACTGCTTCTTCCCCATTCTATATCTCAAAATTTGTTCCTTCACGTTCTGAAGAAACCCTGTGCTCCAGTTAAACAGTGTTGGCTCTAAACACTGTAAACCATAGGCTACCTATGATCTTGATGCTAGATGCATGCTGGTACTTCCTGTTACACTTGTGATAGCGAACACAATAGACCGAAGGGGTAATTATATGATATCCTTGATGGGGATTCTACCTCCCACCAGTCTTGCTCCTGGGACACAATAACGTGCTAGGTACACATCCACAGGTTTAGGAAGCGCCCTCTATCCAGAAAAAACTATAGGAACCCGTCTTTTCAAGAGGCCAGTCAAGAAGTACACATATTCCAACTCAATGGTTAGAAGTTGCATTCCAATTCGGAACCCTTGCTCTGTGACGTCCCACAAACTGATAATATGCTCAAGCAGAAGGATTTCTTTCTTCATCTTTTGCAGTTTAAATAATTTGAGAAGACCACAATCTCTCAATGCAGCCCGCGTGCGAGGACTCCACAAAGCAGTCATGTCGTCGAGCTAATGCTCTCGTTCTTTCCATTCAATCATGGTTGTTTCCGAAATCACCTACAAACAACACAAAAACTTCATCAGTCGTTCTTTCGACAATTTTTTAAGTAATTGAAAAAACTTTAAATTCATCATCTATGTTGTTCAAAATAGCCATGCCCCTTCTATTGCTCATCATTACTTCGACGCAGCCTCATAACCAATAGTAAAAACGTTTTTAAATTAAAACGAATGTCACCCATAGTTTGATGGTTGCGTGGGCATTTTTTCGGGTTTCCTATTGTATTCCTTTTGAAAAATGACCTACCCACTCATGCATCAAAAAGTTGGCATTCATTCCATGGCCTTGTGAAGGCGTTTTTGTACATGGGAAGCATCTTCCCATCGTTTTGAAGAAGGGTCGATTTGATTTAGGCATTTTTTTTGACAACCTAGGGCTTCGGGTTTTATTCAATCATTGATTTGAAAACAAATTTTAAACCGTGTAATTGAAAGAGGAAGAAACGATCACTTACCTGGTTCAAACGGCGAGAGAAATGATTGACCGTAGCTCCGGTGCCTAGCAAAACAAGACTCACCTCCCAAATGTGAATCTCCACTGCTACAAATCTTTATGCAAATGAAATGGTAATTAAAGATTTTTCCTTGTATTAATATTTGCACATTTTCATTTTTTCATAAGGTATAGTTACTTTTCGATTTCTTTGAAAATATGTCAACCTCACTAAACCTCTAGATTGCAGTTTTGACATTGTTGACAGATTTTGGAGCAATTTTGATCATTTTTTCACCTTGTCATATCCATGAGCATAGTCTTAGTTTGTTCTCAAGCTCAAAAATATAAGAACATACGGGGTAAAATTTTATCTCTTTTTCAGACCCGCATGGCTACACGAAAAAGGAACCCCCTGGAGTCTCCTTTAAGCTCTTTTCAGACTCTCTAAATATGAAAAGATTGTCGAGTGATCTTGCTTCCTTTACCACTCATTAAAAGGTTTGAAAGGGCGTCTTTCAAGTGATAATTTATCTATTTTTTGGCCTCGCAAGATTAATATTACGAAAAAGGACCACATTGGAGTCATCTTTAAGTCATTTTCAGACTCTCTAAATATGAAAAACCACTGATTTTACCTTCTATTCACTCATTAAACCATCATACATTTAAGGGTGCATACGGGACCGAACCCTTACTTATTTCGGTTCATTAAACAAAGGAAGAGGGACTTACCGAAGGTGAGTTATATCGAGCGTGTGTTACCCTCCTCAAGCTCGTTAAATAAAAAAGAGGTACTCATCTATCTGGATGGGGAAAAAATTGAAAGAAGCAAGCCAAGCAGTTCTTGAGAACGTCACCAATAATCCTTACAGTCGCCATTGAAAATGACACTTTGCTTTTGCACGCATTTTAATCTATTGAACCTCTGCATTGAACCAATCCTCTGAGTTTCCTTAATCCTTTGGGTCACCTGACAAAAGTCACAGTATCCATTGCATCATCATGTTTTGTTCCATGTCATGTTTCTACTATTGTGCCTTAGTGTTCAAGGAAAGTATCTTCCTCGAGAGTCAACCATCACAAATCTTTGTTTCAATACCCATGTTAGTCCATGTTCTTTTGATCCACCAATTACATCTCTGTGTCAATTTTGTGTCGTTGATGGGGGATACATCAAGGCCCTCATGAAAAAATTCTATCCATATCGACCTCAACACATTATTAAGAGATTAGACCTAGAAACCAGTTAGTACCATGGGACCTGCATGCCTTAATGGCAGGCCTCCTCGTGTCCGATAGTGGGTTAACATCATTGAATTCTGATCGGATGATTTCACAAATGTTTGACTTCAACTTATCTATTCACGTTCATTGGAATGTACTAAGTACCTTGGGAATCATTGACATTAATGGTGATCTCCCTCGCGCTTGTTAACGGTCCACCTCATTGACAGTTAATCAAGTATTTTCTTCCATGCTCAACATTAAAACATCTATTTGCATGGTTAGATTTGTACTACACCGGGATCAGTAAGAAGACCCTGCATTGAGTCGTCACTCTTGTATGTACTTTGCCCAGGCTGCGATGAAGGTTCTTTTGAACATTGACACATATATTGTTACATAGATCCACTTTGTATTGGTCATGGCTATGTCTTGACGTCTCGTAGCTCCACTGTGTATTCTTCGTGGCTGCAACTAGTTCAGGTCATGTGAATATAGATCCACATTGTATCTTTGGTGGCTATATCTCTTTCTCAATACAATTATGGATCTGTAATGTATCTATGGCAGCCATACCTTGAAAGTCTCTATCACTCAACCATAGGTATTCCTACCTTGGGTTTGAAGCATGTCTTAACGTTTGTTTGATGGTCAGGTGTAGCTTCTGTCAAGTTCTTTGAGTCTGTACCCTTACTTGATGGTCTGCAAAGCATTTCAGTTATCAGATCCCATCTTTTAAGTTCATACTTTCGGGGGCAATCTGTTACACATCAAAATTACTCATTACGACAATGACCCAGTGTCGTCGTTATCAATACTATGGGTGTCGCATTTTGGTCACAAGTGTCACAAGTGTCAGAAAATGCATACTACCATATTGTTTATGTCGTGCCTATAAAGACATCGGAAGGACACTTGAAACACCTCAAACAACTGATTTGGAAGAAGAGGAATGAGTTAACAAAGTTTATAAACCTTTTTCCACTGGAAAATCCACTCAAAATACATTTTTGGAGAGGAGCGCTCCCCTATACATTGATAGGGAGTGCTGGCACTCTGTGCACCCTTTTAGGGGAGCGCTATAGCGCTCTGGTGCCCATTTTGGGGGAGCACTGCCTTTTTTGAGCAAATTTTGGGTTTGTTGAGGAAAATCAGGGAAGAATCCCTCAATTCCTGAAAGTAGTTAGATTAGAATAGATGGTCAAGGCATGATCTTAAGGAAGATTCTCAACTGAAGGAGAAGAATACTCAACTTATCCCAAATATCTCTCAAGTGGTTGGGCCTCTCCAAGGCTATATAAGGGAGCCTTCTCATGGTGAAAGGGGATGGAAAGTATTGTGAAGCATCTAACTTATGATATCATGAAGGATATGTCATTTGGAACATTAGCATTCTGTGTGTGGACTGTTTAAGCAAGGGTTTGGACAAGGAGAGCTTGATGAAGCTGTTGCACTCACATCTATGGTTGTAATTATTCTTCATTACTGTTCTCATAAATATAACATGCTTGGATTGTTTCTTTCAAGTCTATATTTGATCTCACTTGAACTTGTCTCTAGTAGATAAATCTATTTTGAGCTAATTCCAGTAGAGTAGGAAGCTGGTCTTATCTTTGTTTATCTACAGGGATTATAGAGGAGTTTAATATTGAAGCTCAACTTGAACTGTGCAGGGAAAAATGTCATTGAAAGGGTACTTCTTTTCTCCTTCCTTCTCACACATTATCTTATCTAGATCTAAAAAGGATGTCAGTGTCCACGTTAAGCACTTTTTTGTCTTGGTCTTAGGAGTCTAAGGACCTCGAGAGAATCCACTTGTTCGCAGGGGGATTTCTCTTCAACAGACACTACAAAGATCAACAAGGAAAATTCAAACACCTATTAGGTATAATGCTTATGATATGATTACTCAATTTATGAGTGTAGAAGAACCTTTGAATTTTGAGTAAGAAAAAGAACACAAGGAATGGATGAATGCTATGAAAGAGGAATATGACTCCATAATGAAAAATGAAACTTGGGAATTTATGGAGTTGCCTAAAAATAAAATTATTATAGGTTCAAAAGGGTTGTTTGATCCAGGTGGATATTGGTGGCCACCCACCATTTCCAAATGGCTCAAAACAGTTTTCTGGCCATTTTGGCAATTTACTATTTTTAGCAGGTTTTAACTTCCGGGGCCATTTTGAGGGTCCAAATGAAGGTTTTCGAGATAGAGGTTCTCAATGATAGACAGAGGCATAATTGATCCCCCAAAATGAATATCCTATACAATACCTTTCCAACGAGCTATCACACGCGTAAAACGGAGATCGTATGCAAAAGTTACGACCCCGGGAAGTTGATGTACTAACTTACCCAAACGGGGCCCACACGACTTTTGGTGCTTCATCTCCTAGGGTTAGGTTTTTGGATGTCTAGGACTTTTGGCATTCCCGTATATTGTAAAAAGGCCTTTCGAGCCTCATTTTAATCATCTTCTTGCGAATGTGAGTAGCCATCACATCTCTTCTCAGAGATAAGCTGCCACCATTCTAGTGAGTCTTTCACTCTGTATTTTTACAGTCTCTGTACATTTCTTTGATTAATAGAAATCGTGTATTACTATATATATATGTTTATGGTTGCATCTCTGATACATTTTTGTTATATTATTGAATATCTGCAATATCTCTGTGCATTTCCTTATTATATCTCCGCTCTCATTTCGTGCCGAAAATAATCCGGATCAATGGTATCAGAGCAGGCTGCTCTTGATTGTTTTTTTCAGTGCATGTCCCCGACGAGGTCCGAGTACAGCAAGTTGCATCTCAAGCTTGTCTCTATTGAAGACAATCGCTCTCGCACACCCAAGAAACCCTCAGTGGCGGAAGAAAAGAAAATCGACGGAAGAGATGATCCTATCAATCTGTTGCTTGAGCAAGCTCTCACGCAACAGAGGGACGAAATGATGGAGAATTTTTCCCACATCCTTCAATGCCTGCTGATAGAATCTCTCACATATTCATCAAGCGGCCACTTTGGAGGCACCTCACCTTTCAAGGTACAGGTTAATTTTGATATTCCTGTATTTGAAGGTCAAATAGATGCAGATGCCCTAGAT